>CM024266.1:23501785-23561258 GCA_013621005.1 Aeschynomene evenia
GTGGCTTTGGTGGAAGGGAATGATGAAAAGAACAGGAGAGCTCAATATGTCAAATTCTTCCCTGACTTTACAAGAAACAGAGGAGCTGTTATTGAAGAAAAAAGTGAGAAGCAAGAAATTACAAGGCCTGAATTGAAACCATTACCTCCCTCTCTCAAATATGCTTTCCTAGGAAATGACGAGTTCCATCCTGTGATCATCAATGCTTCACTGAATGAAAAAGAGGAAGGAGAATTACTGGAAGTGTTGAAGAAGCATAAAGGAGCAATTGGATGGAAGCTTAGTGATCTCAAGGGGATTAGTCCAACCATGTGCATGCACAAAATCCTCAGGAAGAAGATTCAAAACCAGTAGTGCAACCTCAGCGAAGACTCAACCCTATCATGAAGGAAGTGGTGCTGAAAGAAGTTCTGAAGTATGGGATGCTGGGATTATTTATCCCATTTCTGACAGTCCTTGGGTGAGTCCAGTTCCAAGTGGTACCCAAGAAAGGTGGCATTACACGTGGTGAAGAATGAAAACAATGAGTTAATTCCTACAGGACAGTGACTGGGTGGAGGATGTGCATGACTACAGAAGATTAAATGTGGCCACCAGAAAAGATCATTTCCCACTTCCATTCATTGATCAAATGTTGGAGAGGTTGGCGGTCATCCATATTACTGCTTCTGGATGGTTATTCAGGCTACAATCAAATTGCAGTAGATCCGGTAGATCAAGAGAAGACAGCTTTCACCTGCCCTTATGGAGTTTTTGCCTATCGAAGAATGCCTTTCGGGTTGTGCAATGCACCCGCCACTTTTCAAAGGTGCATGCTTTCTATATTCTCTGATATGGTAGAAAAATTCATTGAGGTATTTATGGATGATTTCTCTGTGTTTGGTAATTCATTTGAGTCCTGTCTCAACCATCTATCTTTGGTGTTAATGAGGTGTCAAGAAACAAACCTTGTTTTGAATTGGGAAAAATGTCATTTTATGGTAACAGAAGGTATTGTTCTTGGACACCGAGTTTCTTCCAAAGGTATTGAAATTGACAAAGCCAAAGTGGAGGTAATTGAAAAATTACCTCCGCCTATAAATGTTAAAGCATGAGAAGTTTCTTGGTCATGCTGGGTTCTATAGAAGGTTCATAAAAGACTTTTCAAAATTGCAAAACCATTGAGTAGTCTTTTAATGAAAGAATCACAATTTAATTTTGACAGTGAATGTATGTATGCCTTTGAAACTCTCAAAACCAAACTTGTTACTGCACCAATAATTTCTCCTCCTGATTGGTCCTTACCATTTGAATTAATGTGTGATGCAAGTGATTTTGCAATTGGGGCTGTTTTAGGACAAAGAAAAGACAAGTTGTTGCATGTTATTTATTATGCAAGTCGTGTATTAAATGACGCACAAAAAAATTATGCAACAACAGAGAAGGAATTATTGGCTGTAGTTTTTGCTTTTGATAAGTTCAGGTCTTATTTGGTTGGGTCAAAGGTAATAGTCTATACTGACCACTCTGCTCTTAAGTATTTGATGAGTAAACAGGATGCAAAGCCAAGACTAATTAGATGGGTGCTGTTGCTACAAGAGTTCAATATTGAGATCAGAGATAAGAAAGGCTCAGAAAACTTAGTGGCAGACCACTTGTCAAGGATTGCACAGGGAGAAGAGCAAGTGAGTAAGGTGCCAGTGAATGAAGAGTTTCCAGATGAACAACTCCTAGCAATATAAGTGTTACCATGGTTTGCTGACATAGCAAATTATAAGCCGGGGAAGGGTTCCAAGTGAAATGAATTGGAATCAGAAGAAGAAATTCTTGCATGATGCTAGTACTTCTTATGGGATGAACCTTATTTGTTCAAAAGGTGCAGTGATGGAGTAATTAGAAGGTGTATCCCGGAAGAAGAAGTATATAGTGTTTATGGCACTGTCATGGTTCTGAATATGGTGGACATTTCAGTGGAGAAAGAACTGCAGCCAAGGTCCTACAGAGTGGGTTATACTGGCCAACAATTTCAAGGATGCAAGAGCTTTTGTAGAGAGATGTGATAGATGCCAAAGAACTGGAAACATATCAAGGAAGCATGAAATGCCTCAGCAGTTCATTCTTGAAGTGGATTTGTTTGATGTTTGGGGAATAGATTCATGGGTCCCTTTCCATCCTCCTACTCCAACTTGTATATCCTGGTAGCAGTAGACTATGTATCCAAATGGGTTGAAGCAATTGCCTCCCCCACTAATGAGGCAAAAGTGGTGGTGAATTTTCTCAGGAAGATGATATTCTCAAGGTTTGGAGTTCCTAGAACCTTGATTAGTGATGGTGGAAGTCACTTCTGTAATAAGCAATTGGAGAGTCTTCTACAAAAATATGGAGTCAAGCACAAGGTAGCCACCCCATACCACCCTCAAACAAGTGGACAAGCTGAAATTTCAATAGGGAATTGAAGAGGATCCTAGAAAAAGTGGTAAATGCTTCAAGAAAGGATTGGTCAAGGAAAATTGATGATGCACTGTGGGCCTACAGAACTGCGTTCAAAACACCAATTGGTATGTCTCCTTATCAACTTCTATATGGTAAATCTTGTCACTTGCCTGTTGAACTTGAACATAAATCATTTTGGGCCATAAAATTTTTGAATTTTAATGAAAAATCGGCAATTGACAAGAGATTACTACAACTCAATGAACTTGACGAATTTCGTAGTCAAGCTTATGATAATGCTAAGTTGTATAAGGAGAGAACCAAGCGGTGGCATGACAAAAAGATTACTCCAAGACAGTTTGAACCTGGACAGCAAGTTCTTTTATTTAATTCAAGATTAAGGTTGTTCCCAGGAAAATTGAAGACAAGATGGTCAGGACCATTCACTATCACAAAGGTTTCACCTTATGGGCATGTAGAGATCATGGACTCCAAATCTGAAAAGAAAGTTCACTGTGAATGGGCAAAGATGAAACATTATCTTGGGGGAGAGATTGACCGAGTCGTCTCTCTCCAAACACTCACTTGAGAAAATGTCATACGTCAAGCTAGTGACGTTAAAGAAGCGCTTATTGGGAGGCAACCCAGTATTTTTTATTGAATTTTGATTATATTCGTTCTTTTAAAAAAAAAAAAAAAAAAAAGTTTCTCTCCTAGCTGGCGCATTGCGCCCCAGTGGCGCATAGCGCCCTCTTCATCCAGCGCCTCGCGCTAACACTGCGCGTTGCGCCTGGCAGACAGTAGCTAATAAAAGAAAATTCGGACACAGAGGCGCAACGCGTCCTCGTCGCGCCCTGCGCCCGAACTGTTTTGCTCTTGACGCAACGCGCCTTAATTTCAGTTTTTCTTGGCGCCTTGCGCCTGAAGTCAACCCCTTTTGGGTGCCTCGTGCTCGAATTATTTCTTGCTGGCGCCATGCGCCCGAATTCATTTTTCCTTGGCGCGTTGCGCCCGAAGTTCCTCACCCGCTGGCGCCAAGCGCCCGAATCCAATTCCTTTGTGGCGCGGTGCGCCAGGATTTCAATTCTTTTTGGCGCCCTGCGCCTGATTCAATTTCCTTAGGGCGCCTTGCGCCCAATTCACAATTCATTTCGGCGCCTTGCGCCTGCTTCTTTTCTTCTTAGCGCGTTGCGCCCTCACCATAATTTTGGGCGCGCAATTCTCGCGCCGAAGAGCATTTTGGTGCTCTATAAATCGGTGCACTCTCTTCTTGCCATCCCAATTACTCTTTCCACCACCCATCCTCACAAAAAAAATTTACATACCCTTCTCGGCTCTTTCCCCGTCGTCCACCATTTTCCTTGCAGCCGCATCCCTCTTGTGAAAGTCTACACTCTTCCTAATTCTCTCTATTAGAGGTAAGTTGTCATTAACTATGAAGCATGCATTTATTCCTTATCTTTTTCAATGTCAAGATAATTTAGGAAATGTTATTGCTGAGTTAGCGGATTGTTTTCTTTACCTCTATAGAGATAATATAGAAGCAGAGGGAAATTGTCAATGAGTCCTTGGTATGAGTCTTGGGTATGAAAATGATATAGAGCTAGAGTGTTGTTCGGCTTAGAATTTTGTAAAATTCTAAGTTTGGTGTTGGAAGAAATGCTGAATTTAATTGTTTCTATTGAGCTAAATACTAATGGTGTTACTGTCATGTGCTTCCTGTTTTTGTTATGGTTCAAGTTTGTTTACAGGAAATGGCACCATCATCCAAGAAGAGAAAGGGAAGGGAAAGGAAGTTGCTGCATCTCCCTCTTACTACTCTCACCGTTCCGGACAAAAGAAAATGAAGACTACTACAATTCAGTGGTAGTGAACAAATCAATTATTCCGGAAATTGGTTTTGCCTTTAGAGAGGGGGAATTCCCAGAAATCCAAGAAGAGATTGATCGAAGGGGGTGGAGGCTGGTGTGCTCACCTCCTGGAATTGTAGGAATGCAAAGGGTACTAGAGTTCTATGCAAACGCATGGCAGTCAGAAAAGACCAAAGAAAGGGAGTTCAAGAGCTTCCTCAGAGGAAAAGAGATTGACTTCAGCTCTGAAATGGTGGAAACAGTTTTGAATCTTGAAGTCAATCCAGAAAAATCACCTTTTGGATATTGTGCTCGGTTGAAAGGAAACCAGAAGTTGCAAACGGTGCTGCGGGAGATCTGCAAACCCGGGGCTAACTGGAGGGGGGATAAACACGGCAACCCAGTTCAGCTAGCTCGGGGAGACCTTATTCCTGTGGCCAGAGGATGGCTAGAATTCATTAATCGCTCCATCCTCCCGACCACTCATCATTCTGAGGTAACGGTAGATAGGGCAATAATGATCCATTGCCTTATTACCAAGGAACAAGTTGATCTGGGCACTGTATTATCCAAGGGTATAGCAAGATTTGTCTACTCAGCAAGACTAACCTTGGGATTTCCGTGCCTCATTCAGCGCCTTACTGAAGCTGCAGGAGTAGTGATTGAAGGTGACTCTCCCATCCTGGTGCCTAGACCAATAACTGCTGCAGCCCTTGGAAGATCAAGGAGGAAGGACACTGGTAAGGAACCTGAACTCCCATCTGTTGCCCCTCCAGAGGAACCTATGGAGGACATACCAAGAAAGAATCAAAAGCAACAGGAGTTTACGGAAGTACAAAAGCTGAGGGTCGAATTGAATGACTTCAGAAATTATTCCCATGACATGTTCTCCTACCTTGTTCATGCATTTCATAAGCTGGCTCCAGAAAAATTTCCTGAGTGTCAAACTAGTTGTAAGACGAAGTGGGAATACAGGGAGCCCAACCCATCAATTGATGAGGAAGATGAAGAGGAGGAAGAAGGAGGAGAGGATGATGAGGATGAGGACCAAGGGGGAGATTGACCACCCCCCTCAGGTAAGTTTTTAATTTATGAATTTTAATTTTTCTGTGTGAGTCGAGTGTTGTTATTGGTGTTTGTTATTAGTGTCGTGTTATGTCTTGTGTTGTGTAAAGGAGGGATGAACAATTGTAAAAAGAACAAGAGTAATTGTAATGGGTAAGGCTAACTTAAGAATGTGATCAACATGTATGAATGAATTGGAAAAGAAATAATGAATAGGGAGGTAACAAGGAAATGATGCTGCAGAAAATAGTTATAGTGGTTCTTAGAGTATTTCTGAAAGACAACTGTGTTGATAAATTGATTACATAAATGTAGTGTGAAGTCTTTGAAAAATAGATGAAAATGTAGGAAGTGTGATAAGTAAAGAAGAAGGGTAGACTGTGCTAAAAAAAAAAAAAAAAAATCCTAAGGCTCTGAGCACCAATGGCTAGGGGACATCTTCATTTTATATTTTTAGAACCTAGCTATGTGCTTGTGGTGTGATTGTGTCAGGGAAAGGCTTGGGTAATTAGATTCGAGGGGTGCTTCATCACCTAGCGTCTTGGGCCAACTGGACCGGGAACGTTAATCGAAAACTCATCTTAAAAAGCTACCCTGAGACTAAGCATTTAGAGTCATGAATCTCAAAGAGAAAAAGGCACGAGCACTACCCCTAAAATTATTGAGAAAGTTAATTCATCTGGGTGAAATTAAAAAGTAAATGACTTTGCACTACATGGTTGTGAAAATGAAAACACAGTTGCTAGATAGAGATCTCTTGAAGAGCCATTATAACATGATCTGTAGTATAAGTCTGAGTGCCCTCCCCATTTCAAAATAAATTGTTGAAAGTTATAAAGTAATGAGAAAGTGCAGATAGTCTTAGTTCTAGCAGTTGGCCTTACTAGTTTTATCATTCGAGTTCTGGAAATTCTTGTTCTTAACTCCGGTGCACTAATTTGTGTTTGTTCTCTTTTGTTGCTTGAGGACAAGCAACACCTTAAGTTTGGTGTTGTGATGCCTTGGCATTTTTATCTAATTTTGTGATTTGAATTCTAATAAATTTTGTTAGTTTAAAGTAAACTCAGTATGTTTTTAGTATGTTTTTAGGGTGAATTGAGTGTTTTAGAATAAAATGGATTTTTCCTGGTTATATTATGTTTTGGGTATTATTTGGTGTTGATTTCAGGAAATGGGAAGACAATTCATGAAGTAATAGCAACCATAGAAGCACATTCGAAGTACCAATGCTGACGCCTTGCGCCTGATGCACGCACTGCGCCTCAAAGTCAGAAACAATTCGGAAGTTGTGCGGAAGCCTGGCGCCTTGCGCACTGCCAGCGCGTTGCGCCCGTGAACTCTCCACCTGCTGGAGCCTTGCGCCCTGCTAACGCGTTGCGCCCGATTTGCCTTCCCGGCCTGGCGCCTTGCGCATCTCGCACGCGTTGCGCCCGATTTGCCTTCCCGACCTGGCGCCTTGCGCATCTCGCACGCGTTGCGCCGATTTGCCTTCCCGGCCTGGCGCCTTGCGCCCCTCGCACGCGTTGCGCCCTGAAGAGGCCACCCATGCAGCGCCTCGCGTCCAATCTACGCCGTGCGTCCGGATAAAAATGGAAACAGAGCATGTATAATTCAGGATTAAATCTGTTTAGATATTACACTCTTAGTTATTTTTAAACAAAATCCCTCTGTATTCAATTTAATTTCGAGGTCTATCTGATTATATATAGGACTAGAATAGGGGGAAATTAGGTTATCGATTATCTGGTCGATCATCTTGAATTTTTATTTTTTCAACAGCAGCTTTTTTTTTTCCAGTACTCTGTTTTTACTCTGTTTTTCAATACAATGAGTTATTCGTTCTTTAACCTGCTTTCTATCAATTTATTTGTTTTGTTTACTTTGATTATGAGCAACTAATTCCTTGTTAGGGATAGGGGAATCGTATCACTATGACTTAATCCGATGATTGCAAGCCTTTGAATTCTACTTCTTCGATTCAGGTAACTACCTTATTTGTATTGTGTTGTTCTGAAGATTGGGAAATCGCTTTTCAACTTATCTAGGATTCATACATTTATTTGGGAAAATAAGTGTGTGAATTAGCTCAAGGGAAATTGCCGGAAAGATTGATATCTAGGAATAGAGTCAAGATTTTTATGAACTTTGAATCAAACATATTTTCTTTTCTGTGAAACGATTTGATCAAGGGATTGACTGATTGTTTGTAGAAAAAGTGTTAAATTACCAAGGAATTGGAATTGACAATTTAAGATTCGTTCATTGAATTAAAGTTTTAGAATTTGAAGGCGAGCAATTGTTTTAATTATTTCAGAAGATACGTGAACCCGATTCCCTAACCTCGCATCCTTTGATTTTTCATAAATAGTTTATTGTCTTTTACTTTTAATACTCTTTTGAATTTATGATTTCAATCCATTCATCACTCGTAATTCGATTCGTCTAATTAGAAACTCACATCACGAAATTTTTGCTCAGTTCTTTAATCCTCGTGGGAACGATACCCACTCACCGTGGACTTTATTACTTGTACGATTCGGTGCACTTGCCGAAGCCCTATCACTTATCTCATTGATCTAATATGTATAATATATGTAATGTTGGGATTGTGTAAGAAGTAAATAAAGCTATGAATTTAAAAGGAAACAACAATGGAAGAAAAGCCTTGGTGTTGAGACATGCACAAACCATATTTTCCCTATCCTAAACCCACTTAAGCATTTTATCAAACACCTTGCAAACAACTTACACATGTATAGAAATTGCTCTACCAAAAAGACTTGAATCCAAACCAAATTAGCAAAACTAACTTAGACACATGCAAGTACAATTCTCAATCAAGAATTATTCCTAATCTCCTAGCTAATGGGCATCAAATGATAATCCTCACTCAACACCCAAAAACACTCAAATACACACTAATCTCTCAATCAATAAAATAAAATGCATTCAAGATATACAATTAAAATTAGCAAATATGAATCCACACAAACTAACATCAATTGCATTTGGAACCAAGAAATAAGGAAGCTAGAGCAAGAGACAAGTAATGGGTTTCAAGAGAAAATATGATCTTAGCATTACCCAACACCAAGAACAAAGAAACTACTCAACCATAATTAAAGCAAGTAAGAAACAAGAAATTAAAGCAATAGCAAAGATGAAAATGAAAATAGAAATTAAATTGAACTTGGAGAGTTGTATGTAAAGTGTATGAAATATGTAGAGAGAAATGTAAAGAGAACTTAGAGAGAAGGGAGAGTTTCTCTCTCTAAAATTCTAATCTAAAAACCTAATAAAAATGATTAAAAAAAAGTGTGTCCAATTCCCCAATCTGATATGGGATTTATATAGACATAAAAGCAAATTGAAATTACTAAAAATCTCATGCACTAAACTTTTACAAACATTTAAGACAAGGGTAAATTGGAACTTGCACAAAATGTCATAACTAAGACAACTCAGCAATGTGTAGTTTCTGCTCGAAATGTTGCAGCTAGTTTTTGAAGCCTTTAATGAACTCCTTTGGCCTCAAGCTCTGAAGCAAAGTTGTGGCTCTATGTCTCAGCTCGAGATATTTCAAAAACACTGAGTGCTGCTCCAGAATACTGTCATAGACGCTTCATTAACGAGCTTCTTAGTGACCTCAATTGCTTTCGAGCTCTGAAGATGAAATGACGCCTTGTGTCTTAGCTTTACAATGCCACTAAAATCAAGTAATTCCAACATCTGTAGCTCCGGTTCCAGCCTCTGCAACACCGACTTCTCAAGAATGTTGCTCCAGAATTCTGCAAGCAAGCTTGACTCCACTTGAAGCCCCAATTTGAAGTCCTTATGCTTTGAATCAGCTTTCGTGTTCTTCAGGAAAGTTGTAGACCTGTGTCTCAGCTTTCCAACAAGACAAAGAACACAAAATTCCAGTTTCTAGAACTCAAGTTATAAGCCAATTACAGAACAGTGTTGAAAAGAAGAAAATGCTAGAAAAATGCACAAAGCTCCACATTAAGTTCCAAATATCAAATATGATGCAAAAGTGGTCAATTAGGCTCAAGAGTGGTTAATTGGCATGCATACAAAGAGGATTAATCAATAAAAATTATGCTCTATCAAATTCTCCCACACTTAGCCCTTGCATATCCTCATGCAAGACTAAGCATAAAAAAAAAAAAATAACCAACAAATGAGAAGGAGGGGAATCACAAGTTGTTACTTGAATTTCATTGAATGATCAAAAGTGCTTTGGCTCAAGACCAAGGAAACAAGTGAGGTAGCAAGAGTATCCAACAACAAAGCATTTCAATACCAAGGAGCACAACATCACAAGCCAAGAAAAATCCCTTAAAATGTATAGATTAAATGTAAGGACCTCAAGGGAGTGTGTATGCTCTCAACTTACACATAAAGTGGCTTGTTTTCCTCTCAATTCTCTTGTTAGACTAATCATTCGACGTAGGTTTTCCAAACCTCTAGATCTCCACCACTAACATTCAATGCACCCAAGAATCAAGAGGTCTTTGTTTTGGGTTAATAAGGCCAAGGTTAAGGTGTGGAAAGTATGAATAAGTGAGCTAAAGGACCCAAGAAAATTAGACTAGCTTTGGTTATGAGAGTCTCAATCAAACACCAAGGGGGAATTCTAAGCACACAAAAGCATAAGCACAAGAGTTTTACTCTCTTTTTTTCGTTTTGAATCTTTAAATATTTACCCATGAGGTCTTTGACATTGAATTTACTTTGCTTTTGTGTGCTTTTCCTTTACTCATTTTTTTTTTAATTTTTTTCAATTACATATTAATTACATACAATTCACACCATTTTTCACAACAACACATCAAGATGTCCCTCCCCCACACTTAAAAGTTTGTCGTCCACGACAAACCCCCACACTTAGACTTAAGCACACAAAATGATAAAACCAATGCTACTCCACTTTCCTAAGGTAGGGTGTAAAATGGTTTTTCACTTTTTAGGCTAAAGGTGAGCTAAGATCAAAGAATGAGATATAAGGCTCAAAGGGGCTTGCAATGGTCATGTAGAGGGTGGACAATATGGTCGTGGGCTAAAGAAGAAAGGTGCCTCTATCACACTCAAGAATGCATATGAAACGTAGCCTCAATTAAGAGACAAGGCAAACCCTAGAACGACAAAGTCCACAAGAGATACACACATCAAGAATGGAATGACATGTAATGCGGTCACCCAATGTAAGGCTCAAAAAGCTCACAAGGTGAATGCCCAAACGCAAATCATCTATACAAATTAAGATCAATCACCAAGCAAGAATTAAAAACTAGATGAAATGCAACAATGTTGGAATTCTAACCACCTAAAAATGATGAATATCTCAAGCACAAAACTTACAAAGCAACAAAGAAAGACAAGGAACACACAAAGTGAACCTAAACTACCTAAATATAACTCCTAACACATGGAAATGCAAACAACAAGACTTAAAACAAGAAACTCAACGAACAAGTCTCTAATTCAAACAACCAAACAACCTAAGCTATCTAGCAACATGTGAAAGTTTACCTAAACATGCTTTATTGAATTTAAATGCAAAACATAAAGTAAAAGAAAGTTGTAGAAACTCCCTCAAGGCGGCTTGTGCTTGAATTGGTCCAGGAGCTTCCACCACGGAGTGCTCTCAACGCCTCCGTCGGGATCCCATAATAAGCAAGCGAAACCACGGAGCACGATCCTCTCCTCGTTTCCGGACCCATGCATCTTGGCTCTCAATTTGTTCCTTCGGGAGTGAGAACTCCTCTTTGACCAAGCATCCCAAGAGCAACCAACTTCAAGTGAGGAGGGATGAAGAACCTCACAAGAAGCCTTCACATAGACAATACCAAAAGACTTTGGTTCCCAAGATGACTCAGTTTGAGAAGGTGTTGACTTCTCGCAAAAGGTTAGGAGTTGTGCATCCGTCTTTAAGAAGGCGTACTCGTGGCGCGAGAGGGAGAATGACCACGAATCAAGGGGAATGAACTCGAGCAAGGGTTGGGAAGATACTACCGCAACACAAACCGCTTCACATGGCCCCATGGTGAAATCCTCCAATGAAGAAGCACCTGCAGTAGCCTCGACACAAAAAGGAGAACTCTCCATAATCCCACTTCCTTTTTCCTCACATGGTAGCGGCGGTGGGTCCTCGTACACTATCTCATCATCATCGGAGTTCACCTCGGCATCCATTCCAAAGTCACCATCCAAGGGGTCACGAGGCTCCAAAATGTAGAATACCTCAATGGGTGAAGGCTCATGAAATTGTGGACAATCCTCCAAGGGAATTGAGGGTGGTGAGGGTGGAGGTGGAGGTGGAGGCTCCTCAACTCCCCCGGCTAGCTCTTCCACCATGGACTTCAAAGTTGTCCAATCCAATTGCTCTAGAGCATAATCCTCCCCATGTGGAAGTGGTGAGAGTGGTGATGGCGGTGCATGTGACAATTGGGGTGAGGGGGAAGGTTGTGGGTTGGATAATGGTGATGGAGATGAGGGTAATGATGCTTCTTGGTTGCTAGAGGATGTCGCTTGAGCATTCTCCAATTGCATAAGCTTCCTTTACATTTCATCTTGTTGGCGCAAGAGCTCTTCATTTCGTTGCTTTTGCTCGCTAAGAAGCTTTATGATTTGGGTCATTGTGGAGCCTTCCGCCACTACAACATTTTTGGTCTAAGGCAACACTTATTTAAAACAACGGCTTAAAAGTGTTGCCTATAATCACTTTTGGCAACGGTTTTAGAAATTTACACTATAGGCAACAGTCTCTAAAGTGACGGGTAAAAAGCGTTGTTTTATGTGGAAAAAGGCAACGGTTTATACAAATTGCTACATCATTTGTAATATGGCAACACTTTTCCGGTTAATGGTAACATATTTATGATGAAGTCTTTTTAAAATGTATAAACTATAAGTAAAAACCGTTGCCATAAATAATTCAATAGACTAAAAAATATGTCAGGACATAATAATATTCCCACCCAAATCCCTAATAACATATCATCACATTCCCACCTAAAATCCCCTGAAATCCCCAAAATGATGGCAATCCCTAAATTGAAACTCATTTGCAATCCCTAATTCTGTAACCCCTTCGACCTCCACCCAACCATTCGTGCGACTCCATCTCCACCAACCTCATCCGACCGCGACGCCGACCTCCACCCACCGACCGCGAGTCCAACCTCCACCCACCTCGCCATCTACACGACGACCAACCACTTCGGCCTCCACTTCGACCTCACCGACCGCGACCTCCACCCACTTCGCCATTGCAGCCTCCACCCACCACCACTTCCACCGCTTGCAACGCTTCCTATCCACCTCCACCATGGTCTGTCACTCATGCCTGCCCTTGGGTTCGCGCGATTCCGTCTCACATAGCTTGGAGGTTCTGCTGTTTTAACAAGGTCGCCACTTTCTTCTCACGGCTTTGTGAGCCACAAGGTTCTGCTACTTCTCAAAGGATCGTCACTGTCTTCTCACAAGGTACTACTACTTTCAGCACTTTGTATTCTTAGTTATTTTTGTAGGTTTGATAAATATTGGTTTGTGAATCTTTGATGTGAGTTATTGTAAAATGTTATGAAACTTAGTCTTTGTAATTGGTTCTGCTACTTGATTGATTTGGCACTGCTATTTGGTTTTGTTTTGCTTTTAATTGCTTGTAATTGGTATTACAGTAATTGAACATAATGACAGTCTTATTTGCTTTCATTATACTGATTATGAGCTTGTTAAATTTAATTAAGGAAACCACATTCTCACTTATGATAAGCTTAAGTACAGTAATTTACAATCAATAACTAATTACATAGTAAAGACTTATCCTTGATAATCTTCTATTCACAGCAGTAAGAGTAGTGATATCATCGTGAGAATGAACATTCACAGCAGAGCTAATAACAGAGGCAATGTGTTCTGTTTTGTATAACAAAATTATCAATTTATAAACAAAATTATAAACATGTTAACGTAAAAGAAAGTGCAGTAAATTGTTTGATGTTACATCATATCATACATGCAAGCAAAATAGAGAGAGTGGAAGACATAATTACAGCAGATGGAGTGACCTTTACCTTCATTTTAGAGAGAGTATATGTAGAGCTCAGTGCCTACACTTATATAAACTTTAGAGCTCAGTGCCAATATATAATTGTTACATTGAATAGTTATCTAGTATTCTTTGATGATATTTATATTAATTTCTAATCATTAGTAGGACAAATTATTTTGTATAAATTAAACTAACCTAGTTTTGTATTTGGAAAGTATAAATAATACAAGTACTATGAGTTAATTGATGTGATAGTTGATTAAATAAAAATAAGGATGCTGGGATGGCATGTGAGTGAAAATAATTGGGATTGTAAATAATATAATAGACATGCAGCAGCCAGCATGTAACAAACACATTACACTAGTATGTTCAACTAATATGTTAGCTTTGATTTTTTTCCTTTTTTTGGGCACAGATTTCGTTTTCATTCTATTATTTATCATTGTTTCAAAATTCCCCTAATTATATACTTTTACCTATGATTGTACACACACGTGACTAGTTAAGACAAATCACCAATGCATGAATCCTCTTTAGTTAAGTCTTCACATTTTTGCATTTTATTTCCTCTTCATTGCTCTTTCAAATCCATAAAATTGCTCTTCCTTATGCATTCATTCATATACATATCTTTTTGGTGTCACATGAACAAATGTTGACCCTTTTAAAGCTTGTTTTATAGTTTTTCAAAGATTTGCTGCATAAAAAAGAACTTGATTTGCAAATTTATTTAAAAAAAAAAGCATATTTCGTATATGTGAATTCAACTTATGCAACAAAAATCTGGTTTGTAAAGTTTTAAAAAGGATTATATTAGAAAATTATTTTGAAAATAGGTGTATGTATACCTTTGAGTCTTTTAAAGTGTCATTCTTATGTGTCTTCTGACTTAATTGGTTTCTGAAACTCTTTGCAACATATGTATCATTCTTTTATGTTTTATTTGGAAAACAAAATCTGAAAAGAAAAGTGTCACTATTTTTTTTGGTGAGGAGCAACAGTAGAAGTTTATAACTACAACATCAACATCACTACTCTAATTTGGTCTTGAGTGCAGTAAGAACAGCACCTACCATTGGAACACCAAAATGAAGCTCACAGAGAGATGAAATATTTGGTGCCAAAGCTGCAACCTATTTATATTCATACATGCCAACATTGAATTGAAGTCTTTTTGAACATATATAATCTAATAACATACTTTTTATATATAAACCATAAATCATTAGCAAGTTCAAGTGACAATACAACAAGAGATCAAGAGTTGGACACAGGGAATGTTAAAATGCGGGTTGCATAATAATATTATTTGTGTGATTTTTAAAATGGTTAATACTACAATAATTTATGATGAGTCGATTAATCTATTAAAGCAAAGCTCAGGGTAAAACGATTTAGTTCCATTATATATTAAAAATGTTCAATAATGATAGGATCATAAGAGCTACTTTATGCTATTAGCAGATTCTGAGAAAGGAACAAATAAAATTTATACTATTTCATACAATATTCACTGATTAAATTTAATACTTCTTTCACATTAAACTATAAAAATATGATGAACCCGTGGTATCCTATTGGCTATTACTAACAATAATAGTAATCTAGTTAACTAGATGATAAACCATGGGAATAGGAAACATGTCTCAATATGCAGGGGGTTTTGTACAGCTAGAATAGTAAAGCTTCTGGAGGCTTGGATTCGGTCAAACATGGTTCCAATTCTTAAGTAAAAGTAATAATAATAATTCACTTATTGATCTGGAACAGGGAAAGAAAATAATTCACTTATTCTTATTGATCCGATTGAGATTTCCTCTACATCAACTCATGTTCCAAAACATGATTAGGTATTGTTTTATTTTTAGTATCTATTTGTAGTATCAATTTTGGCTTATATTTGAGTTTAGGATTCTTGTTATTTACATGGTCTACTGGTATACTGGATTTTATATTTTGGTCTTTATGTCACTAGAATCTATATTATATCTAGATGTATCAAGTAGTGGCAATGTCACTAGTATACTGGTATTGTTGTTTATATGGTCTTTATGTCACTAGAATCTATATTTACATGGTCTACTGGTATACTGGATTCTTGTTTTTATTGTTGTTATTTACAATGTCACTAGTATACTGGTATTGTTGTTTTTGTATTTTGTTTTCCTGTTCAAGGCCATGTACATATACAGCCCATTTTATCCTTTGATTATTTACAATGTCACTAGTATACAATGTCACTAGTATACTGGTGCTGTTGTGAGAAGTTCATAGAAGAAGAAACAAATTGTTTAGTGGGAGAGTAAATTGTATAGAGATATAGATTTTCAAATGACATATAGGTCAATGATTAACACTAAGTTGATGTTAATCTTATTCCAATGATTATTGCTACTAAATAATGATGTTGTTTTGTATATTGTTTTGTTTATGATGCAGATTGAGCAAATGTTTGCATGGTTAAATATGTGTTATGTGTTATATGTTATGATAAAGTGACATTTATGTTGCATTATGAGTAAAAATGTAATTTGAAATAGGAAAACGAGTTTAGAGAAACAACCTAATTAGGAATCATGAGAGGTTTTAAGCAATTAGGATCATGTATAAGTTTATATAAGTATATTAGGGTTGTTTAGGTGATTGGTGATGGTTTAAGAAGCTTTAGAGAGTAATTGAAGTTTTAGAGCACGAAAGACAGGTTCTGCTGCTGTTGCTGTCATGTATCAGCATTCCGTCGCTAGCGGCTAGCTCCTGCTCGCTAGCGAGGAATATGGTAAGGCTCATCGCTAGCGACCATAATCAGGCGCTAGCTGTGGGAGGCGGTGGAAGCGGTCGCTAGCGGCCGCAGTAAGCTCGCTAGCGACCAGCTCGATGACAGAACAGGATTTCTGCATTTTTTTCATTTCTCTTGAATCCCTCATCTTATAAAAATTGCATATAGACCCCCTTCGTTCCTATGACCTTTCCTCAGCCTGAAGCAACTTCAGAAGAGCTCAGAAACCCAATTTTAAACCACCACAAACCTTCCAATCACTCCTTGCAACCTTCACCACCAAAACACACTCAAACCTCACCACCACTTCACCAAAACTCATCCAAATCAGAAACAAAACTCATATTTAGGATCCTTGCATCAATCTAGTCAGTTTTAACCGAACAAATCCATCTATAAATTACAGTTTCATCATCACCAGCAATAAGGTAGCTAGAGTGGAGTATTGGTCAAGAAAATCAAGAAAAGAAAGTGGTCCCTAGATTAAAGAAGGAAGAAACTACAAGAGGTAGGGGTTAGGTTTATGTTAGACAATGTATTCCTATGTTTTTCATGCATCAGTTTCGGTTTGAAATGGTTTTATGCATTAAAATGACAACTGAGATGAACTAGTGCTGAGAACAGGATCGAAGCACGCGCTAGCGGCCAAGCTACAGCCGCTAGCGAAAGTACACGCGCTAGCGTTCATATTGCGGGCGCTAGCGGGTTGCTATACAGCTTTGGGCGCTAGTGGCCACGTGGAGCCCGCTAGCGGCCAAATCGCAGGATTTTCTACAGAATTCCATTTTTCTGCTGTTTTGGCATTTTTAATAATTTGAATTTCATGGTTATATCTTCTATATGTCAGCATAATAAGTATGTACATATATACCAGTACTAAGTTATAAAAAAGATTTCTTAAATGACCTATGCAAGGAATTTTAAATGAATATTTTTATGTATTTATTACAGTTTTGATGTGAATAATCTGAGATAGATGTGTAAATATATGTGCTATATGTATATGCTGAATGATAATAATTATGATAAAATGTCATGTGAAGTGAGAAATGAGTTTATGAGTAGCTTTCTCTACAAACGGTATTGGCAAGGGAGGTTGGCACCCTCGGTCCCCAATACCATTTTGTAAGAGAAAGTGAATAAACCCCTCTTCCCCACAGATTCCTAGTAAAAACTAGAGAGGTATGAGCTCATAGCCTAGGGGACGGTGATGCGGAGGTAGAAAGTAAGAGGGTTGTGCCACTATAGTAAAAGATCATGACACATGACATAATTTATGTTTTAATTGTATTATATTGTATCTTAATTATGTATTGGACATTGCTTACTTATCAGATGCATGCATTAACATAATTATCAAAGATGCATATAGGTGTGACACTCCGGAAATCTATATAAATGTGTTCTTTGAAAATGATATTAATTAAATTATGCATGTATCACTGCTTTTAAAATAAACCGGAGTGATCCCTCTATTGAGTCCGTAGAGCTCACCCCAATTCCACCACTATTTGTTTTAGATTCAGATCGAAGCACAGACACCACTACTAGGTGAGCAGGCTGAGATTGACAGAGGATTGAAGACTCGGACACCTTGAGAGGCTTACACTTTAGAGTCTTATTTCTCTGATATTTTGTATAATCATGTTATGTATTATCTGACGTTTAGTGGAGTTTATAAGAGATTCATAAGTGACTGTACACGCTTATGGTACTCTTAGAAACTCTAATACTCTACTATTGTAATATTGTTTCGGATTTTACGTTTATATGTGTACCTGAACCTATATGTATTTAATGGGCCACTTTCATGTAATATTGTATTATGGTTATGTGCATTCACGGTTTCATAGAGTGATATATCAGATTATGTCTCATCGCGTACAAGCCACGATTTAGAACTTGCGCTTTTACTTTGAAAATTTTACGGTCCTATTTTCCACGTATCCATATTTTTGAAAATTGACTCTGAAACAGAATGATAATTTCCGGTAATTAACTCATTATGACTTAAGCATAAGGAGGTAATTATTAGAGTGTTACAAGTAAAGAGAGTTGTGTCATTCAAAGTAAAAGATCATGACACATGACATAAATACTGTATTATCTGTATTATATTGTATCTTAATTATGTTTTGGACATTGCTTACATATCTAATGCATGTATTAATATAACTGTCAAAGACGCATATAGGTGTGACACTCCGGAAATCTATTTAAATATGTTCTTTGAAAATGATATTAATTGATTTATGCATATATCACTGCTTTCAATATAAACCGGAGTGATCCCTCTATTGAGTCCGTGGAGCTCACCCCAATTCCACCACTATTTGTTTTAGATTCAGATCGAGGTACAGGTTCCACTATTAGGTGAGCGGGCTGAAACTGCCAGAGGATTGAAGACTCGAACACCTTGAGAGACTTACACTTTAGAGTCTTGTTTCTCTGATATTTTGTATTATTATGTTATGTATTATCTGACGCTTAGTTGAGTTTATAAGAAGATCATAAGTGACTGTACAAGCTTATGGTATTCTTAGAAACTTCAACACTCTACTATTGTAATATTATTTTGGATTTTACGTTTATATGTGTAGTTCCTTTGTGTACTTGAAAACTTTATGTATGTATTGGGCCACTTATATGTGTTGCTGTATTGTGATTATATATAATTTACATTTTTATAGTTTGACGTACCAGATTATGTCTCATCACGTACAAGCCACAATTTAGAACTCGCGCTTTTTATTTTGAAAATTTTACGGCCTATTTTTCATGTATCCTTATTTTCGAAATTCGACTCTGAAACAGAATGATAATTTTCGGTATTTAACTCATTATGACTTAAGCATAATGAGGTAATTATTAGGGTGTTGCAGCTAGCAGGTGGTTGCATTGATTTGGGCGCTAGCGGCCACAGGGAGTGCTCTAGCGGCCAAGTTGCAGGATTTCTGCAGAATTGCCTCAAACACTGTATTTTCTGTGATTTTTGCATTTTAATGATTTCTAACCCTTTTCTTGGAGTCGAAACTACTGTAACATATTTATTATATGCGTTTAGAACATAAAATGGTGTTTATGAAAAGAAAATAACAATTTAAAGAGGAAATGACATGTAAATGCAATTATGTGCAAAAGTGGTATGTTTCAAGAGAACTATGAGTTAAAAATGCTATGCATGACTTGTATATGATTCAAGAATGATGTCATAAGCTTGTGTACCTGCATATATGCCATGATACTATGACAAGTCATAATATGTTAATGTGATACCTTAAGTATGATGGAAATGCATTGAAATGTCAAAGTAAGTGATTGTAACCTTCGGTCACTGGTGTCGTCAGTAAGGGAGGGTTGGCAACCTCGGTCACTGGCATCACTAGTAAGGGAAGGTGAGAAACCCCTCTTTCCCCGGGTGTCTAGTAGAAACTAGAGAGATATGAGCTCATAGTCTTGGGATTTGGTGATGTGGAGGTAGAAAGAGATGAGAGGGTTAGCGCCAATTCAAGAGAAGGTACCTTATACACATGTCATGAAAGAGTCCATGTTTTATGCATTAACTACAAATGAAATGAGTAATGATCTTTTCAGATTCATGACATAACACATACATATTCATCAAGATATATATATGTAAGACACTCCGGATTAAAGATGATTTATGAAAACTCAGTAATACGGAACTTGCATGTTACATTGTTTTTATAATAAACCGGAGTGATCCCCCTACTGAGTCCGTGGAGCTCACCCTATTCCACCACCTTTTGTTTTAGATACAGACAGGGGCGCAAGCACATCCACTAGTTGAGTGATTCGGATCTTACAAGAAGACTAATCTTGGATTCTCTGGAGCTTAGAACTTTAGGATCACTTTTTGTTTATGTCATGTATTTACATCTTGTGACCTACTCCCTCCGTTCTCTAATAAGTGTCCATTTTGCACTTTTTGTTTTTCTACTAATATTTATCCATTTAAGAATTCTAGACGATATTAATTGTTTTTTTCCATTGATATCCTTATAAGAGAGATAAAACTAAGATATAAATTAAATATGAGAGATAATATTAATAAGGGTAGTGATGTAAATTATACTAAATATTACCTACTTCCAAGATCATTCAATCATTTTCTTAATAAGTGTGAAAAGTAAAAAATGGACACTTAATAGAGAACGGAGGGAGTATGTTGTTATTTACCGAAATCCTTAAGGGAATTATAACTGCCTGTACAAGCTTATAGTTTCCTCAGAGGTTCCACTATTATATTTTTGTATTATCTATAGTACTTATGACATTATGTGTATTCCTATGTATTGTAATACTTTATGTATATTTTGGGCCATGGTTATGTATTATAATGTTATGTACTTGAGATAAAGTGGTTCTTATAATGATATAAATGTTTATATCATATGCCGCACATGCTGAGTTTTCAAACTTCCGTTATCTTACAAAAAGCAAATCGGCCCTATTTTCCGTGTACTATTGCTTTACTCAAATTGGGACTCGGAAACAAGATATAAATTTCCAATAGTTAACTCATTAAGACTTAAGCATGAGGAGATAATTATTAGGGTGTTACACAATATGCATGTTGTTTGCCAACTTTAATAGTCTAGTGAAATGAACATGACCCCTTAAATATTGCACAAATGTAAGCATACCTAAGGTGAATCTCAAATTCACCTTAACAGACATGATGTGGAATCTAGTTCAACACAACACTGCAGGCTTTGTCGCATATCCAAGTAAGGGGACAAAATTCAAAAGGAGCAAATATATTTATATATATATATATATATATATATATATTACATATAGCCAATTATAAAGATTTCCTTTTTGCTGTGCATAGTCCCAAAATATGTGGAATAATCGTTAGCATGTAGCAAAATATTTTGGCTTACTGGTATTTGCCAATGACAATGTGGAACATTCCACCTCAAAAAATCAAAAAATACCCAGGTCATTGCCAGGACGCTTCAACAACGAAAATAAATCCCTTTCTAGTGCTTGTTCCATGCCATTATCGCTTACTCCTTAATATGGCCACTCAACGGATTGTAAGCCTTCATTGCAAGGTCTAATGCAAGGTGCGTGCATGTCTAAGCATTGGTCTACTGCAAGAAAAAGTTTCCATGAACTCTGTTTTATATGCAAAAGATGTTTCATCTATCCGAAATAACACAAGATGTCTGTATAAATCATTACATACCACCCAGTCGTAGGTCTTCCAAATAGGGGTGAGTATTATCCATTGCCATACCCAAACCCCAAATCATTCCTGCGATGATGAGGGTAACAATAGTTAGCCAGAGAACACATCAATTTAATAATAAGATCCTTTTGCCTTATGAGGCAAGGTTTTGCTGCTGGATGTCTGGCTCGGTGAACTTGACATTTGAAAATTGCGGCCAAGGCAAAGTATTGTCAACCAAGAATTTGTCATCATCAACGAGTCTTTCTAGATATGTTTCCTGATAATAGAATACCAACTTCTATAATCAGTCAAAAGGGGTTGTTGAAACGTGTAACATAACATAATGAAAAATAACAGTACCACTTTTGCCATGTCATTTAAACGATCTAGTCTGAGTCGTTGCACTTTAAGGGAGTCTAGGTATGTTAATTCCTTAGACAAGAGATTAAGTATCATAAGATACTAGTGATTGTCTCTATGCATTGGGACAAATATCTGTAAGAGCGCACATTGTATAGAAGTTAGATATGAGTTAACATTGAGGGATAAGTTCTGGGATGGTACAATTATCTTCATTAAATCAGTTTATATATATATTATGTACCATGTTGCACTTGTCGATTTTACCCATGAAGTCTCGTTCAATAGCCTTGATAATTCCATTTGTGAATCATGCCCCATGCAATGCTAATTGCTGAAAAAATAATATTACAATTAAGTGTCGTTACATGTTAATTGTCCTCACTCATGCAACCCTATACAATTTATTAATGTAAACTCAATTAGTGGAGTGACATTTGCAATTTTGAGAATTTTTGTCACAGATAGTTTGTAGCAGTCTTGTTAATGTCTTCTGGTTCCAGATATTTTAATAACCTTACCGTAAATGTTATTGGTAAATACCACTTGTGGGACAATAACCTTTTGGTCATCATGTATGCACACAATATTAGTATCTTCAGCATGAATGATATTGAATATCATATTGATGTGAACATTTTTATAGGTTATTCTTTCAAAGTTATACACCATCCAAATACCGGCTTACATCATCAATGTAAGACCCCAAAATTTTAATTATACCTTAATTATAGGGATTTAGGCATAATCACTTTAATCAAGGCGTAATTGGAATATGGAGGTTATTGGAATGCATTTTAATGTATATGTGTTGTTTGACATGTGTTATGTGCATTATGTGTTTTGCATATATGAGATAATGAAAAATGTATTGCATACGAGTTAAATATGATAAAATAGACTAAGAACCTAGAAAAGGAAGTTAGGAAGCAATCACGAGAGATTTTAGATATTTATGGTTATGCACAAGTTTATAAAAGTGTAAAGATTGCTGACTAGGGTGTTAGAAATGGATTAGAGAATGTTAGGTGCATTTTGAAGTTTTGATGCATGGAACTGCTGCTGCTGTCCTGTTTCAGCAGATACTCGCTAGCGGCCAATTGTAGTCGCTAGCGGGTAAGGCGGCAGAGGACCCTCGCTAGCGAGTGTGGCATATCGCTAGCGAGTAATACAGTGGTGTTGGGTGCTAGCGGCCACATGTCTTTCGCTAGCGACCAGCATCGTGACAGAACTGAATTTCTGTCATTTTGCATTTTAGGCCAAACCCTCCATCTTTTTAGTATTGCTCAGATGCCCCTCCGTTTAGAACCACCTTATAACCCCAGAAGAGACTTCTGAAACCTTTCTTCACCCTTAAGAACACCCTCATATTCTCTCAAGCTCCCAAAACTTACCAACACTCAAACCTCACCTCTATATCACCAAAACTCATCACATCAAAGAACAAACACCATAATCAGATCCTTCTCATCAATTCCTTTCATTCCAATCGATTAGAAACCATCAGAAAACTTAGAGGTATCATCATCATCATTAAGAAAGCTTAGGTAGAGAACTAAGCAAAGAGTTCAAGAAGAGAAGGTGATTCCTAGCTTGGATAGAGAGAAACTACAAGAGGTAGAGGTTTAGATTTATGTTAAGTTATGTGTAACACCCCGACTTTTATTAAGTCCTAATTAAGTGAGATTAAGGGTAATTGACCTTGATTAGGATTTAATTCGGTTTGGGTGGACAAGTTTCTTCTAGTCAAACCCTTATGTGTGACGTGATTTAAGTGTGTATATATGTGTTCATTCTATGCTATGTGAATTACGTGTGTAAATTATATGTCATGATAATTATCTGTATTTATGTGAGTGTTCATTGTGTGTGTAAGAGTATGTTGGATGCATATATGAGTTTTAATTGATATTTAGATGATGCATGAGGTTAGGAATGATGATATAAAATATTTATATGAGTTACATGATGTTATTAGATAATGTTAGTGTTATATATTATTATTTATTTTATTTTATTTTATGTGCCTATGTGTGTATTTTAATTTATATTTAAATATTAGAAAAATTATATAAGCATATTATAGTATTATTTGGGGGGATTTGGAGTGTTTTAGTATTTTATGTGGCGGTGGGCCCCACAATGACTCTTGACCTAGCCACTCCCTATATAAACACTAGTAACCCTCTCCAATTGAGAAAAACACTCTCCTCCTTCTTTTGAGCCGCCATAGTCATCTTTCTCTCAAGAGCTCTCTAAGCCATTGATACTCCAAACCACGAAACACTCATCAAACCTCACCCAATCCAGAAAATAAATTCATATTCTTAATCCTCCCATCAAGCCGGAGCTTTCTACCGATTCTGTTTCTCCGTTAAGAGTCTCCGGCGTCACCGGACCGTTCGTGGGGCTAGAGAGAGGTTTCCAACGAGAGCAACGTCGGGAAAAAAAGGGTTTCTCTTTGCATTCTAGCATTTTGTCTTCAAGAGGTAGGGGTTAGGCATTCTATTTTCATGTATATTGATGATGATTTTATGAGATTAATGTGATGGTCGTTTTTCCCATTAGGAATTTTTGTGCCTTATTATTATTATTATTATTATAATTACTATTATTATTACTACGTGTAGTTCTGCGCAGCGCTTGGTTTTTGTTTTTATATATATATGTATGCGTATGGCGCGCTTGGTTTTTGTTTTTCAAAAATATGTATGCGTATGGCTGCTGGGTTGTGTTTTCTATATATATATATATATATATATAAATAAATAAATAAAAAGACAGTTTATTTGTATATGTATATTACTATTACATATTATTATTATATAAACTTATACTTATTAGCATGTATATTAGTTAATAATAGGTAGATAACAGGTAGAAATAATAATAATAATATGATAATGATAGTAATATTAATAGGGAAGATAATAATAAAATATTAACCCTATAATAAAAGAATAATACAGTAAGAACAACAACATGTATAATATATGATATATAATGATAATAGTAATAGTAACAATAATAGTATAGAAGACAAGATTAGTGATGAATAAAATATAAGAGTTTACAAGATACTTAAGGGTAGAGTATAAAGTACAAGTAAAACTAGAATAAAGTATAAGTATGAAATAATAATAAAATAGACGAGATCATATGACATGAAAGGTATAGAAGCACTGAGAATAATATTTATAAGTAGTTGTATATCATGTTTATTTGATAAGGAGTTGTATTTATTTATTCTCCATGATGTCAGAGTAAGTAAGTGTATGAGCTATGTTTATTCCATGATGTTAAAGAGTATAAATTGACATGTTTTTACCCTTTTATGTACCCTAATGCGTTCTACGACTTGTATAAATGTTATATATGATTTATGCATGATTTATATATGATTATATGAGCTATAAAATATGTTTATATGTATGTTTAATTGCTACGATGTATATATAATTATTGTATGAGATATATATGTTATGTTGAGTATATGTATTGCTTTTATGATGCATTAAATTGTTTATGTGCGTATATGATATATATTATGATGAAATGCTCTGAATGAATTAACTCTGTCACTCGGTAAAAGTTAAAAGATGTTCTGAAAGATATTCTGGTGCTCTGAAAGATCTCTGTTAACTCTGAAAGATTTCTGATAATTAAAAGACGTTCTGAAAGATCTCTGATACTCTGAAAGATTAAAATACCCTGTAGCCTTCAGCTTGTGATGAGTGTTGTAGGGTGGGGTGGCATCCTCGGCTGCAACTCCTTCACTTGAGGAAGGTGAACTGTACCCCCTCTTCCCCGTAATGTTTTAGGATGAGCTCATACCTAGGGGCCGGATTGTAGGAGTAAGGATGGGAGGGAGGCTTTGCCATGTCTGACAGATTTAAAGTAAAAGTTAATGATAAGATGCTCTGAAAGAAAGTTCTGATAAATGTTCTGTTATGTTATATTTTCCCTGATTGTGATAGAAGCACATAGTACACTACACATGGACCTTTAATTATGATATGTTATACGAATTAATAAAATGGACAAGATGCACTTAGGTAAGACGTTCCGGGGAAAGATTGATTTTCAACTTATATCCGAATTAAACTCATTCATGCTTCACTTATTTTATAATTAAACCCGGGGCGGCTTCCTCTACTGAGTCACTTCCCAGTGCTCACCCTATGTTTTTCCCACCTTTTAGAGGAGCAGACATAGCAGGATGTCGGAGCACACGAGGAGCCCGTGCAGACTTAGTTTATAATGTAGTTCCTTAGATATCAGAGACATGTTTATTTCCTTATCAGATGTTATGACTTTTATGCTTCCGCTACGTTTATTTATTTATTATTTTTTCTGAGTCCGGACCTTTGTTAGCCGGCAGCTATTTATCTACTCATATTTATGGTGGAATCTCATAGGTCACAGTTTTTGGCTTATGGGGTGAGACCTAGTATTTACTTCATGTTTGTTACTTGATGGGAGTTATTATATGATGAAGTATTTTAGTAGATGTTTGTATCGCTTATTATTATCGTTGTATTGATGCGCAATGCCCTTATTTTCTATACCGCAAATGATTTTCGAAAATTTACTCCCGCCTATTTCCGCGTATTATATTTTAAATATAAAGGTAAAACATGATAACAGGAGGTAACCCTTATGAAATGGCCTAAAATGACTTAAGCGTTAAAGGCTATCTAGTAGGGTGTTACATTATGTATTAGTGTGTTCTCATGCATCAGGTTCGATTATATGTCATTAATTGCATAAAAATGGTTGCTGTTCTGAAACTGATATGAGTGCAGAGTCGAGACACTCGCTAGCGGCCAAATCACAGCCGCCAGCGAGTGTACACGCGCTAGCGGCCAGGTTACAGGCGCTAGCGAGTGTAGGGGACCGACCGGGGCGCTAGCGGCCACAGAGGACGCGCTAGCGACCAGATCGCAGAATTTTCTGCAGAATTGAGTTTTCTGATGTTTTGGTTTTATGATGATTTTGACCTTATATATGATCTTTGAAATAGTACAGCATGATAAATACATATATATTTATATAAATATATGTCAGAAATATATTTTGATTAATTAAAGTGATTGAGTTGATGAAAAGATGATATATGAGGTCATCTATGTTTTTATTATTACATTATGTGATATATGTGATATGATGAGCATATAATGTATAATATGCATGTTGATATGTTAAAGAAGCTGTGAAAGGTCATGTGGATCAGAAAATGAGATTTATGAGTAGCTTTCTGTACAAACGGAATTGGCAAGGGAGGTTGGTACCCTCGGTCCCCAATACCGATTTGTAAAGAAAGTGAATAAAAACTCTCTTCCCCATAGAGATCTAGTAGAAAACTAGATAGGTATGAGCTCATAGCCTAGAGGCCAGGTGTATGCGGAGGTAGAAAGAGAGAGGGTAGTGCCAATGATTTGAGAAAGTTATAACACATGACACATATAACTGTATGCATGATGTTGATTGTGCAACTGTTGTATGAATATTTATATTTAAACTTGTGACTGTATGCATAATGCTGACTGTGCAACCATTACCCGCTAATGAACATATTTTCAGTAACCAATGTTAGTATAATATTAACTCTTTATAGTTACATAGCATTCATATAATTATCCAGATGCATATAGGTAAGACACTCCGGAACTACATTATGTTTATGAAAATATCATTAAATTGAATTATGCATATCTCACTTATTTCAAAATAAACCGGAGTGATCCCCCTATTGAGTCCGTGGAGCTCACCCCAATTCCACCACCCTTTGTTTAGATTCAGGTCAAGCTACAGGTACTTCGTTAAGAGAGCAGATTCAGATTTGCATGGAGATAGAAGTTTGGATATGCGAGAAGCTTAGGACTCTACGGATTTTTGTTATTTTCATATATGATATGTTGTTATGTTATGTACTATATGCGAACTCGACAGGATTTATAAGAAAATTATAAGTGACTGTACAAGCTTATAGTTCTATTAGAAATTCCAGTATTTAAATATTGTAATATCTATTTTGGATTTTACGTTATATGTATTTTCTTATGTATGTGAAACTATATGTATGTATTGGGTCACTTATGTGTTTTATGGTATTTTGGTTATATGTAATCCATAGGTTCAAAGTTTGGTGTATCAGATTATACCTAGTCACGCACAAGCTAAAATTTTTAAAATGCGTTCTCTTTACGAAAATTGTTGGCCCTAGTTTCCGCGTAGCCTTATTTTAAAATTTGAACTCTAAAGCAAGATGAAAATTTCTGGTAATTAACTCGATATGACTTAAGTATAAAGAGGTAAATATTGGGGTGTTAAAATCAACAAGGGGGTGACTAGGCAGCAATGTGTTGAAGGAATCTCAGTCACCACAGTAGTGATCATTTTTAACAATTAGCTCCTTGTAGATTACAACAAACGCATTAGGATTGATATTAAAATAATGAAAAGTGTGGTTTCATTCAAGGATTAGGTAAGTTTGCTTACTTTTGGTCAGCTTCTTTGCTGAAAAGATATGCTAAAACACAAAGTTTTGTACCCAATAAGGTCATGTCACTTGGAGGTAGAAGGTGACCTTCGTCCACTGTAAATTGTCTGTTTAGTCTTCACAGTCATGTTTGGAATTTTTCGTACAATTTATATGAAAAACCAATAACCAAAATAGTCCAGTGCAACTATACCTTGGGCAACTCCTCGCCCTTTTTGATAGGGTTTATGACTAGTAGGCAATTGAAGGGGATTCCACATGGCCTTGGTATGTTTGTAAATATCATCTCATCATTTTCCCTCTTCATTTGTTCTTCCAAAGTTTCATTAGTGTGGAATAGTCATTTCTACGAGTGATATTGGAATCGAAAATTTTAATCCACTATGTGTACTTGTTGATACATCATATATAAATAGTGGTTGTTATACAAGGATGGAGAAAATTAACAACTGCTAACAATTACTGTAAAACACTATGATATAAAGTTTTCTATGTGGTGTTCTAACCTTTATGGACCCTTGCGCTAATTGGCTTTTGGTGGGGAGTCGCTTGTGGTGTCTGCATGTTTTTTGTTGGGAAATCATGCATATAGAAGCAGCGGAAAACAAAAATTTTACATGCAATTCCCTCCCATAGACCCTTGTGTAATATAATAAACCATATTTGATTTACCTGTTGAAGCGTGACAGCTACACGAAATGAGCTATGTCAATCCTTCCGACGCAGTAGCAGCGGCGGCCTTTAGAAGTCCACACAACAGCTGTGACCATCACACATCCACCTTGATGCTCCTCTGAGACTCTCTATGCTAGTAGTGAATTTCAGAGAAAACAAGGATTAGCTTTCTCTGAGTGAGAGTGTGTGAATTCAAAATTCTTGTGTCTGAGGCTAGGCTCATATGTGTTGCTATTTATAGCCAACACTCCACTCTCATCTCATAGAAAACCTAAACCTAGTTTATGTCTTATTGGGCCCATCTGATGTTAGCCCAATGCAATTAAATTAGTCACACTAATTTAATCTAATTAAGCATCAATTTAAAACTGCTTTAGTGTGTGACCCTATAGGTTCTCATAACGTTGGCAATATTATTAAATATTATTTAATAATATAAACAGTGAGCGGTATCTAGCAACACATCACTGTTACCCAAGTTATAAGAAAGTCAATGGTTTGACATAACCTTTACGTGATCGATGTTATTGTACAATTCAATCCCTTTGTCCAAATATCTAGATTTAACACAAGCATGGAATTAGTCATCTTGTATAGTTAAATCATTAGTTTCTTGATTACCGAGTAGACTGATAAAATCACACATTAATTCATTTCAGCACGGCCATGCATTTACCCAGTCCTACTCATCAAGGGGCCCACAGATATATCTCTCGTAATGTGAAAGGGACAAATCCTATCTACGTTACTCACATCTGCATACATGATTCACGATATATCCAATAATCGACTTTATAATTATCCTGTTACGGATAACGTTTGACGATATTAAAACATACAGTTTCTCACGTAGCGGATTGCAATAACTTCAAGTCGAAGGATCACATGTACCATCATCACTATGAGAATCATCTATGACATTCACGTTACGATCCATGTGATGTTCTCATGGCGGGTCAATCCAGTATACTACAATTATACCTATGTGTAGACTTGATATCACATATCCAAAACCTGTAAGAAAAGGTTAT
Source organism: Aeschynomene evenia (assembly GCA_013621005.1). Lineage (NCBI taxonomy): Eukaryota > Viridiplantae > Streptophyta > Magnoliopsida > Fabales > Fabaceae > Aeschynomene > Aeschynomene evenia. The sequence goes on from CM024266.1 coordinate 23,531,719, forward strand.
CAGTCCATACACATACTAGCCTCAATGCATTACTGTTGTCGTTTTTGTTCAGTAATACTCGACTAGGGACATTTAAGAATGGATTCTCACTATTAGGTCATGTACCTAATATTTAATATTTAAATAATTCCATTCTAAGGACTTCATAATGTTCATTAAAATAAATAAATAATTAATGAATGAAATGCCTCATATATATATATATATAAATATATAAAATAAAATGTCATAACATCATAATAAAAACGCAATTATGATTTGCCCTCTAGGGCATACACCAACAGTCTCCCACTTGCACTAGAGCCAATCTGGCATATCCCTAATGCCTAATGATCTAGTATGCCCATCATGCTTCCGCTGAGGAAGGGGCTTGGTCAGTGGGTCAGCGATGTTATCTTCAGTCGGTACTTTGCATATCTTCACATCTCCTCTATCGATAATCTCTCGAATGAGATGAAAACGCCTAAGTATGTGTTTGGACCGCTGGTGAGATCTGGGTTCCTTAGCTTGTGCAATGGCTCCATTGTTGTCGCAATAGAGAGCCACTGGGTCCTCGATGCAAGGAACCACACCAAGCTCAGCAATGAACTTTTTGATCCAAACAACCTCCTTTGCTGCATTACTGGCGGCAATATACTCGGCCTCTGTAGTAGAATCGGCGACTGTCTCCTGCTCTGAACTTTTCCAGCTCACAGCCCCGCCATTAAGACAAAACACATAACCTGATTGCGATTTGGAATCATCTTTATTGGTTTGGAAGCTAGCGTGAGTGTAACCCTTTACAACAAGCTCTTCCTCACCGCCATATACCAAGAATGAATCCTTAGTTCTTCTCAAGTATTTAAGGATATTCTTGACGGCTGTCCAGTGACTATCATCGGGATCTGACTGGTATCTGCTCGTCATGCTCAAAGCATACGAGACATCTGGTCGTGTACATAACATAGCATACATGATAGATCCAATTGCATAAGCATATGAAATCTTACTCATCCGATCTCTATCGGCTTGTGAAAGGGGACATTGATTCTTTGAGAGTGTCACACCATGTGACATAGGCAAGAACCCTTTCTTTGAATCATGCATGTTAAAGCGTCTCAACACTATCTATGTATGTACTCTAGCTCAGGCCAAGCAATCTATTTGATCTATCTCTATAGATCCTTACACCAAATATGTAAGTGGCTTCGCCCAAGTCCTTCATCGAAAAACAATTCCCAAGCCAAGTCTTAATAGACTGTAATGTGGGGATGTCATTTCCAATGAGAAGTATGTCGTCTACATACAAGACCAGAAATGCAACTGTGCTCCCACTAACCTTCTTTGTAAACACAAGGTTCATCTTCATTCTTGACGAATCCAAACTGTCTTACAATTTCGTCAAAACGAAGATTCCAACTTCTAGAAGCTTGCTTCAATCCATAGATTGATCGCTGTAACTTGCATACTTTTGCAGTATCATCTCCAATGTCAAACCCTTCGGGTTGTGTCATGTACACATCCTCAAGTAGATTTCTATTAAGGAAAGCAGTTTTGACATCCATCTGCCATATCTCATAATCATAGTATGCAGCGATAGCAAGTAAAATCCGAATGGACTTAAGCATTACGACAAGTGAAAAAGTTTCATCATAGTCTATACCATGAGTTTGCTTGAAACCCTTTGCAACCAGTCTTGCTTTAAAAGTAATCACATTACCATCCATGTCAGTTTTCTTTTTGAAAACCCACTTGCAACCTATGGGTTTTACCCCTTCAGGTTGATCAACCAAGGTCCATACCTCGTTAGTGTACATGGAATCCATTTCAGATTTCATGGCTTCTAGCCACTTTTCAGATTCAGGCCCAGTAATGGCCTCCTGATAGGTGACAGACTCATCTTGATCTATGAGCAGCACATCACCCTGTTGAGTCATGAGAAATCCATATCTCTCAGGTGGGTGACGTGTTCTGTCTGACCTACGTGGTTCTTGCGTTACTTGAGCAGGTTGTTGTACCACAACGACTTGTGTGCTCTGCTCTTGTTCCACCTCAGTCTCTTCTTGTGGTTGAAGTATTTCTTCAATTTCTACTTTGCTCCCACTGGTTCCAATGAATTCCTTCTCAAGGAATACACCAGTTCGTGCAACAAACACTTTGTTGTCAGATTGGCTGTAGAAATAATATCCTTTTGTTTCTTTAGGATATCCCACAAAGAAGCACTTTTCAGATTTAGGTTCAAGCTTATTAGAGACTTGACGTTTCACATAAGCTTCACAACCCCAAATCTTCATAAAAGACACACTGGCTCGTTTACCAGTCCACATATCATATGGTGTCTTTTTTACCGTTTTGGTTGGAACACGGTTAAGTGTAAATACTGCTGTTATGACAGCATGTCCCCAGAAGACACGGTTTCCTCGCTATCAGTGTCTTCCAGAAACTGATCAGTGTTCTCGGGTTCTGTGCTCTCAGAACTAGTTTTCTCAGCCTATTTCTTTTCTGATTTCCCCTGAGAATGCTTAGGCTTCTTCTTAGTTTCTGATTCAGCTTCAGAAACCTCAGTGGCAGCCTTCCTTTTCTTGGATGGTGTGGTGACATTGGTTTTCTCCTTGGGTTCAGAAGCTCCCTGCTTCCCTTTGGTGATTTGCCTAAAAGACATCAGAGTGAAGACACACCCAGAAGGGAAGAAGTAGCTCTCATTCTCAAAAGGGAATTTGAGATACTTGAGAATCCTTGTTAGAACCATCCCATAAGGCAAAGCACCATGCTTTTTCTTCCCCTTAGCCACTGCAGCCAGCATATATGAGATGATGAGCTTAGGAAGAGCCACTCTTCTAAATGTCACCAAGTAGTAGAGAAGCATGGCATCCATTCCAGCTAGAACATCAGTATTCCCCTTTCTTGGAAGAATGGTGAATTGAACAATGGAGTAGATGGCTCTTACTTGGGGTTTCAGAGAGCTTGTGCCAACTTCCTTGAGTCTTAGAAACCTCCTTCCAGTGAGGGTTTCCGCTACCTCTTGTTCAGAAACCCCTATTTCCTCATACCAGTTGGGATTGGTGGTGATGGTAGCTCCATTTTGAGGAACCTTCAGAGCCTTGGTGATGGTAATCTCCTTGATTACAATCTGGTGACCCTCACCATGCTTCTTGCCTCGATGTTGGGTTCTCCCTCTAGCTGTGAATAGAAGGCATTCATCACGCTTGGGTAAACAACATCCTCAAGCTTTGAGAAACTCCAGCCACTGTTGCTTTGCAAAAATCTCCTTGATGATCTTCACACTTTTTCTGAAGCTCAGCTGGAACAGCTTTTCCAAGAGCTCTAGTTTGAGATAAAAGTGTTTGTTGTAGAGTTCTTGCTTTTCTGGGTCATTGAACATGATGGGTACCCCAAGGTTTCTTTCTTCTTTCTCATCATCAAGAATACGACCCACTGGAGCTTCGTTGGCCATGGCTGTGATCTTAGATGGATTGTGTGTAGAAGAATGGAGAAGAAACAAAAAGGAAAAGCGAAGCAAGGGCAATTCAGAAAGCAAGATGATTTGAAAAACAGAGTATGGGAGATGTAAGTGGCTGGGTGAGATTTGTGAGCAAGGTTGAGATGGAGGATGAGAAGGAAAGAGAGAAGGTGAGAATGAAAAGAATTTTAAGTAATTTTGGGTGAGAAGAAATTCTATCCGTTGGGTAGAGATAGAATAATTTGACCGTTGAGAGAGATAATTACCTAACGGAAAAGGTAATTAATTTTCTCTAGGTTAATTTGGTATGGGTCGGACTCAAAAACCCAAAGTCCATTAGCAAGTGGTTTCTCAACCCCTAATTAACCATCCACTTTCTGAAGAAGGAATCGTTGCCTGTTCTGATAATACATAGATGACACTGGCAGTAGCTTTCTGGTGAAGGATTTCTCATACTGAGCTAGACCCTTGGACCATCTTGGATAAAATCTGAGTCGCAATTATCTCACAATGATTTACTTTCTGAGTTTGACCAAATGCTTGAGAAGGTTGACTTCTGGAGTTGGTCTTCTCAGAAGATTTGATAGAGTGTGAGAGGGATATGCTTATGTAGATGACATGTTTATGCAATGCATTTAATTTGAAAAATGTTTTCACACAATTAAATCAAATATGCATATACATAGTTCATACATATTTCACACACAGCAACAATTTTGCATATAATGTTTTAGTTTCAGAAATACCTCACTTTGGAATTGAATGTGATCCTTGAGGATTTTGATTTCTGGTGCCAAAAGTGATTCTGAGTTCACTTTCTGAGACTTTTAGCTTGAGGGGAATATTCAGAGTCTTCTCTGAAATAGTTCTTTCCAGGAACTGCTCATAGTTGCTTTCTCATCTTGCTAGGTTTCTCAGAAGTTGTTGTAGAAGCTTCGGAGAGCTTCTTAGATGGACTTCCTTTCAGAAGGCTTCACCACTTTCTGAATGTATGATTTGCAATGAGTCCAGGATATCCAGCCAACAATCTTCCAATTTGATTTGTTTTTATTAGCTTGATCCATCTCAACTTGTTCTCAGAAGAGATTCCTCATAACCCTCTTGAATTCTCCACTGAACTCAATTGTGTGTTGAGTTCTTTTCACTTTAGTTGAACCTGCAAGATAAAGCAGTTTCTGGTACCCATTGAATTTCAGTTGGGTCCTTTCTTGGTTAGTTGAAGTGAATATATATTAAGTCAATAAACCGAGATAAAGTGTTTTCATGAAAATACACTCAATGAACTCTTAGAATGAGTGAGAGTAAGATTTCTTAGCTGGCTTTCTCAAGAAGGTCATATTTAAGGTTAAGAAACCTAACTCATCTGAACTCTTGCGAACACTCACTTTACTTCAGGAAAATGGTGTAGAGAAGATGGAGCAAATTGCACATCAGAAACCTAATAGATTCTGTGGTGCGTTAGATATTCAATTATGAATGAGAACATTCAATAAGTTGAATTTGTTTACTTTCGAATTGATCTTCTCATGCATGTTTATCACCTTCTTGAAAGGATACACCGCTTTAGAACAGGTGAGAAGTAAAGTGTTCTCAGTTTTTGAATTAGCCTGATGAGAGCTCTTACTTACACTTATCATAAAGCTCATGTGAGCAAGAAGGCATTTTCAAGATAGTCATCAGTAAGTGTATTTGTAAAAGAATGATTTTGAAATCAGATTCAAAATAAATAATTTACAAATCTGGATTGGTCAAGAGAGTAAGATATGCAGGAGATGCAATTCTGCTTTCTCAAGAGATATAAAAATGCAAGAGAGCAAAGTATAGTCGAAGTCGACTTGATATATCTTTTGAGAAGAGAATTTTAAGTCATAAGGACAATTCTCAGAAACTAGAATAAGAAAGAGTTTATTTTGAAAAGTATTCTCACACATATGATTAAGTAGCTTTCTCAAACCTTCATTGGACCTTTTAACCTCTGCAATCGTGAGATTGCTCAACCCCAGAGGCCTGGCTCTGATACCAATTGAAGGTGTTGGATAGCACGAGAAGGGGGGGTTGAATCGTGCTTTACCCATTTTTAATTTTGTTTACTTTCTTATTCAGAAAGTAATTCTTTCTCACAAAGTATAACACACTTGGTCAGCTTTCTGATTCGGGTTTCTCAACAAGAGTTGATCAACCTAAGATATTCAATCAATAAGCAATCAATAGTTATCCAAGTGGTTTATCTTTCAATAAGAAAGATCATAAAGATAATCCCTTAATGAAGGATGAATGAAGCGCATCATATATATGTGAAACTTAGAAAATCACTGGTTCAGAAACCTGATTGAGGATGCAGCTTTCTCAACAGCTTTCTCAATAGCTTTCTGAACAGCTTTCTCAATAGCTTTTTGAACAGCTTTCTCAACACTTATGATTTTGATAAATTCATTTAGAAATGTTCTAAACTCTTTCTGATTATGATTATTTAGAAACTTATAATCAGAAACAAGTTAGAATAATGTGAAGCTTTAAATGAATTAAACCAAGAGAATCTGATTTAGAAGATATCAGAATGCTGATGAGAAACCTGATGAGAAACCTAGCATTCTGATATAAAACTGCAAACTTAGAATCAGATTCTTTGCTTATAATTCTGATGAGTAATACTCATAGAATCAAGTCCAGAATTTGCTTCTAATTCAGTTTTATTTAATGCTTTATTAAATGCAGCTTTCTCAATAAAAATGCGGAGTATAGAGCTTTAGTTTAAAGCATGAGAAAGCTGATTAGAAACATAAAAAGCATAATAGGAAGATGAAGGATAAGAAGATGGAAATCACACAGTATTTTTATACTGGTTCGGCCAAAACATTGCCTACATCTAGTTCTCAAGCAATTGTTTGAGTTCCACTAACTTTCTTCAAAGTTACAGATATTATCAAGCCTTCTCAGGCTCTCTCAAGTATTCTTTCTTATAGCCTCTTCAGGCTTTGTAGTGAATATTCTTTCCACAAGCCTTTCCAGGCTAAGCATGGATATTCTTTCCTATCGAAGCCTTCCCAGGCTTCCTCAGGATATTCTTCTTATTGTGCCTTCCCAGGCAACCTTGCCTTTAACACGTAAAGGACTTCCACCACTTCACAACCCAAAGTGGATTTCCTTGCCTCATTACGAGGACTTCCTTGCCTTAAACAATTAAGGACTTTTACTCCACTCTTATAAGTAAGAGATTAGTATTCTTTCATCAAGCCACTTCTGGCTTCTCTTGCTTAACTCAACACCATGAGCAAGACTAGTATTCTTTGATTGGCCTCTTCAGGCTACTTGCTCATTCACCATGAGACTTTTACAAGTATTCTTTTCCTAGCCTCTTCAGGCTCTAATTGCTCAACTCCACATGAGTGAGACTTTTACAAATAAATACAGATTTGTGTTTGAAAAGTGTGTGCGTAAAGCACTTACAAACAAATGCTTAAGGACTTTGAATGAACAAAGGATATCCTTAAACAACTCCTATTCAAAGCTTGCAACAGCAAGGATGTTATCTAATGAAAGAATAAGAATAGAAGATTTCTAGAAATTTTCTTTTGAGAGAAAATTTCTCTTCTACAGAATCGCGGGTTTCTCAAGGAATATGAGTAGAAAAGATTTGATTTGATTCCTTAGAGTGACCCTAGATGCTGTTAGTGATGTTTTATAAAGTTGAATTAATGTTCTAACATCACTAGGAAATTTGGCAGCATTGCAGCAACGTGCAAGCTCACTTTGTGTCTTGTTGGGAGCTTATTTATAGCCTTTTGCAGATTATAGCCGTTGTGCACAGTTCCCAAGACTTTCTGATATGTCCTTCTAAGAGTCTTCTGAGAGGACTGTCTTCTGAGAGCTTTTCGAGAGTACTGCCTTCTGAGAGCTTTCTGAGAGGACTACTTTCTGAGAGCTTTCCGAGAGTACTGCCTTCTGAGAGCTTTCTGAGAGGACTGCTTTCTGAGAGCTTTCTGAGAGTACTGCCTTCTGAGAGCTTTCTGAGAGGACTGCTTTCTGAGAGCTTTCTGAGAATTTGTGCTTCTCACAAATTCTATTCAGCCTTCTGAGAAAACTGCTTTCTCATAACCAAGTCAGCACTTCATGAGAAGGCTGATGCATCTTCTTGATGTGTCTTGACTAACCCAATGAGAAGTTTCTGAAAGAATTCCTTCCTTCCTTAATGATGTATCTTCTCATTCAAGATGCCTTGATTAGATTTAGAGAGTGGCTTCTCAGATGAAGATTTCTCTCAGATTCTTGAGAAACCTTCTTGGACAGCTTTCTCATAAGCTCACAACTTCTGAGAGCTTCTCAGATGCTGGCTTTCTGAACCTTCTCCAGAAGGTGTATCTTCTGATACTTACTCAGAAAGTCTCTTATGCTGCCTCAGAAAGTACTTACATGTATTCCTTGATTTTCTTAAGTGCTTTCTGAAGATTCTTATTCGAATCTTATGCTTCCACTTTGTCTTCTGGGAATGCTTTCTGGAACTGGGCTTTCTCAGAGAGTTCCAACTCTTCTTAGAAGACTTTCTCAGCTTCTTAGAGAGTGTACTTGAGAAGTCTTCAAGGTCTTGATATCTTCTCAGTTTCTGGACAGCTTTCTCATGAGAAACCTGATCTTCTTGAGTGCTTTCCGAATGCATTCTTTCTGCTTTCTTTCTGTTTTCTGGAAGTGCTCTCTTCAGAAGATTCTCATGTCTTCTGAGTGAAGGTGCCATTCTTAGAGAAGGTCCTTCTGAGAGGTAGTCTTTATGAGGAAAACTTTGTGCAGCCTTCTGAGAAGTTTCTGAGTGAAATTCTCAGAACGCTTTCTTATATCTTCTTCGCTGGTTGCTCAAGAGCTTTCTCATGCCTTGATTTCCTTCTAAGGGCTTTGTTTTTCTTTATTTTTACACTTCCATAACCATGTGCTTTGAGTGCTTGTAGTTCCAACTTTCTTGTGTATTTTAGCTATCTCAAATAGCTTTCTCACTGCACATATCAACACCCATTAAACTATTCTAACAAAATAGTTTCTTTGTATTGATTTGTTATCACTCAAAACCAAGTTCTCAATAATTTCCAATCATTAACATTTCTTGGAAGGGTGCTGGAGCTTACAGCCTCCTCAGGAATAGGTCCTTCGAGGACATAAAATTTCTTTTCATGCTTGAGGACAATCCTCAAGTTTCTGTACCAGTCCAGAAAATTTGTTCTAGACAACTTATCCTTCTCAAGGATAGATCGCAGTGACAGGTTAGTTGATGCGTGTGATGTCATAGTAAACTACAGAAAGAAAATATGCAAAGTGAGTATCATGACATATATATAATATTTAATTAGGTCTTTAATTAAATATTTCTCCCACTATTTTATTCAAACCAATGACCCTCTACATTGATTCGTAAAATTTTCCTTTGGAATATTTTATAGTAGGCCAAGATCCATATTTCATCTAGCTTTAAGTCAACTTTGGTTGATCGCTTAAAGTTTCGACTATTTAGGTAGAAAACTCTTTCCAATTGTATCTTATACAATTCTTGGATAGTTGGGTGAATAACATCTTATTCTAATTCATCTTATGAATTAAAGCCCAACTTTTCATTGCCTCTAAGCCTCTCAATCTTATTGAATCTCACTTAGTTAAGTCAAACTCAATGGTTGGCAGTCGGACATTACTTGCTTGTCCTATCGCGCCTTACTGCTATAGATAAGAGTGCCCTGCTTTGGCAGACGCACACTACATCGATAACAGTCTTGACGAGTGCCAGACATTGGAAGGCTATCATGACTTAATATTTTATAATAAGGGGTTTTTATAAATAGATCTCACCATATAATATAATGTTAAACTATTTAACATATAAAATTCATACATGTATCTCATACATATATATATAAAGCATGCAAATGCAACATACATGTAAGAATAGAATAAAATAAATAAAGCATATGAGAACTTATATACATGCATCTCATGACATGATAAAAGAAATACTTTATATCATTTTAATCAATTACAAATTAAACACGCGCCCCGTATGAAATTTAATCACATATTAATAAAAGATCTTAAATTTTAATTAATCATATTAATTAAAAGATCTCAAATTTGAAATACAAATATACCATATATATAGGTGTTTCGTTTTAATCAATCTTATTAATTAAAAGGATTTCAAATTTTGAAATATAGATACTCCATATATATAGATGTTCTATTTTTAATTAATCTCATTAATTAAAATATTTCAAAATTTGAAATATATATAATATATATATATATATATATATATAATGTATATAGTGTATCTTCCATATTATACTCACGTAAAATATTATAGTCGGAGTCATATTATATATATTCACGTAAAGTATATATCTCCATTAGAATATATATATAATATATATAGGGAGCCAGAAGCAAATTGCTTCACGGAACTTCCAACAAGATTGACGAAACCTTTTGAAATATATATTTATATATATAATTAATATATATTAAATCAGCAATGGAATCAAACGCAACAAAGTATATATATACATATATGCCACAAGAATAAGGCGTTGAAGCAAGCAAAGCCACGTTCCAGGCATTGTTGCATACTGAAGCAGATATAAGCGCTAACCATGAAGGAGAGGACCACGTAACTTGGAGTCAACATCGAATATCTCTAAAAGGCGTTATTCCAAGTTTTACGAGATTTAAAATTTTTCAAATTTTAAAATAACCATACTTCAAAATAAAATTATCTTGATATGGATACAAGAATTTCAAAATACAAGAATAGCCAACCTTAGCCATTCTTGGCCAAGATTTCGAAAAGAAATAAATTTTGAAATTTGAGATAGCCATATGGATTCGAAAATACTAATTCATCACCATGAAAATAGCCATATGGATTTCAAAAATTCTAATTCATCTACAAGAATTCAAATTTTTTGAAAATAATGATTGAACACATATGAATTCAACTCTTGAATTTATGTGTCTCACATGTTTCTGAAAATCAAGTTTATACAAGAGCGTTTCTTAACCACATACATCAAAATCGAATTTTTGACAGAAACACATCAATATATAAAATGAGTTACAGAGTTATCTCATAACATTATCAATAGAAACATGCTTCTATGAATCCTTATTGGCAAAAACAAAATCATGTTATCACATAACATATGAATTTCAAAATTATCATATGAATAAAACACATTCATACAGAAAATACAAAACCCTGTTTATCACATAAACAAAAAGAAAAACATACAAAACCGTATTTATCATATAAATTACAGGTAATGCCATCAAACAGAAGTACATTTTCACAAGTGGCTCTGATACCACTGTTGGGAAATCATGCATATAGAAGCAACGGAAAACAAAAATTTTACATGCAATTCCCTCCCATAGACCCTTGTGAAATATCATAAATCATATTTGATTTACCTGTTGAAGCGTGACAGCTACACGAAATGAGCTATGTCAATCCTTCCGACGCAGTAGCAGCGGCGGCCTTTAGAAGTCCACACAGCAGCTGTGGCCGTCACACGTCCACCTTGATGCTCCTCTGAGACTCTCTATGCTAGTAGTGAATTTCAGAGAAAACAAGGATTAGCTTTCTCTGAGTGAGAGTGTGTGAATTCAAAATTCTTGTGTCTGAGGCTAGGCTCATATGTGTTGCTATTTATAGCCAACACTCCACTCTCATCTCATAGAAAACCTAAACCTAGTTTGTGTCTTATTGGGCCCATCTAATGTTAGCCCAATGCAATTAAATTAGTCACACTAATTTAATCTAATTAAGCATCAATTTAAAACTGTTTTAGTGTGTGACCCTATAGGTTCTCATAACGTTGGCAATATTATTAAATACTATTTAATAATATAAACAGTGAGCGGTATCTAGCAACACATCACTGTTACCCAAGTTATAAGAAAGTCAATGGTTTGACATAACCTTTACGTGATCGATGTTATTGTACAATTCAATCCCTTTGTCCAAATATCTAGATTTAACACAAGCATGGAATTAGTCATCTTGTATAGTTAAATCGTTAGTTTCTTGATTACCGAGTAGACTGATAAAATTAAATAAGATTAATGTCACACATTAATTCATTTCAGCACGGCCATGCATTTACTCAGTCCTACTCATCAAGGGGCCCACAGATATATCTCTCGTAATGTGAGAGGGACAAATCCTATCTACGTTACTCACATCTGCATACATGATTCGCGATATATCCAATAATCGACTTTATAATTATCCTGTTACGGATAACGTTTGACGATATTAAAACATACAGTTTCTCATGTAGCGGATTGCAATAACTTCAAGTCGAAGGATCACATGTACCATCATCACTATGAGAATCATCTATGACATTCACGTTACGATCCATGTGATGTTCTCATGGCGGGTCAATCCAGTATACTACAATTATACCTATGTGTAGACTTGATATCACATATCCATAACCTGTGAGAAAAGGTTATCAGTCCATACACATACTAGCCTCAATGCATTACTGTTGTCGTTTTTGTTCAGTAATACTCGAATAGGGACATTTAAGAATGGATTCTCACTATTAGGTCATGTACCTAATATTTAATATTTAAATAATTCCATTCTAAGGACTTCATAATGTTCATTAAAATAAATAAACAATTAATGAATGAAATGCCTCATATATATATATATAAATATATAAAATAAAATGTCGTAACATCATAATAAAAACGCAATTATGATTGGCCCTCTAGGGCATACACCAACAGTTTTTAGTGGTGCAACCTCTGGGTTCTCGATATCATTTATGCCGATGTCGTTTGGAACAGATGATGTGGGTAGTGGATATTGTGTTATAGTAGATACGCGTGATGACCTCCTCATACTAGTAACATTGCTGTACGAATGCATGAATTGAACCAATTGGTTTTGGGCTATTATGTAGGCTATTATTTGGGCTACTTATGGGCCCAGAGGATGGTTTTGTGCACAAGATGTTGGGGAAAATACCAAAGGCGAGTGTGGGGTTAAAAGTTTTTCCAAAGGCCATATGCTCACGAACTATCAAAGTTAGTGACTTTAACTTCTCTTCGTTGGATAGTTGTCTGGCCCGAAGTTCATCCTGCATGTTAGTAAACACGTGGCATCAATAAGTTTGTGTGTATCGAAATAGTAATGAACTCTATAAGGGTATTGGAGTAATTATTCCTACACAACCTTTCAACTCACCATGGCATCTCTTGTGGAGTTTTCACTTCTTGCATATTGGACTTGTTTAACAATTTCATGTAGATGTTTTGTCTTGGTTGGTTCCACCACAGTTGTGTCGCGACAAAGAGTCACTCCAATAATGGGGTTATCAGATCTTTTTTTCGAGTCATTGTACACTGAAGACAAGTGATAACAATGTTGGTCCTATATAAAGATAACTCACCTAGAGAAGGTGGAGCTAAAGCTTAATGTTGAGGATTCCACTATACCCTAATTGTATCTTGGATCATGTGTCACCCTAATTCACATCCTTTATGTTGTAAGATAACACACAAAGAGATTAAACCAAAACTTGTTCATCATACAAGATGACAAGCAAATAGTTTTTTCACAAATAATGTCAATCTGGGTTGAAAAAATGACCAATCTTTTATGAACCACTCATATCTTGGGTTCAACCAAATTGCTCACATGGTCATGGTAGGCCTTTCCGATGTGATTGACATGTTATTGCTTCAAAAGTTGGAATGGTAATTAGGGACAAATCCTTGACCAAATCCTATAGCAGTCAATAAAATCTCAAAATGATATTATTGGACTACTCTCCCTGTTTTTTTGGCTCAAAAATTAGGAGATTTAAATTTTTTAATTTGTTGGACTTTCCTCAATTCTGACATGAAAAAGGGATTTGATTCGATAATTTTAGTGCTCGTAACTTGTGGGAAGTTTCCAATCTATCAAGCATAGGGTATAGTCTTCATCATGAAGGGTCTAACCTGCTAGCTATTAAGTGGCAGCCCTTTATGAATTATTATAGTAAGTGGATATACATGTGAACTATGAATCCACTATCAATTTTTGTCTTTACAAAAACACCCCTTGCTATTCAACTGTGTCAGCAATTTTGTGACAATGATGTTCCGATTTTGAATCTCTCAAATCACATGCGACACATCTCCCACGTCCAAATATGTAGTCTAAGAAAAAGTGTGAATTAGATATTAGCATAATTGCTCAACTATGGTTGATTGTAATATGCCATCATTGAAATCAAGATAACTAGCGTTGGCCATAAATTTAATGGTTTAACTTTAAATAGAAAAAGAATGCTTTCCATTGATGCATACCGTGTTCATTAGTTTAGGATTTATTTGGCTTAGTAAAGAAATTCATTGGAAGGAAATATGAGAGGAAAGATAAAGACAATTGTCATATGCTATTTTTATTCCTATATTGTCTTAGGATATTAATTCAACTAATTAAACCAACCTATAATTAAAACAAAAATTATTTTATAAATATAAAATAAAATAGTTTTTATATTTTTTCTGTACAAAATTATACTTGAGTGTTTAATTTTGGCTATGTTCATTTATGGCTTTTTCAGGTTTTGTTTTTGATTGTATCTAGACTTGTGGGTTGAATATGTTATCTGCACCTCTATTTGTGTTTTCATATATATGTTATTTTGTGAAATATTTATGGATTGCATTGTGTTGGTCTGAATAGTGATATACGAAATTGTAATAGTTGTCTAAGGGTATTTTTGGGAATGTGTAAAGTTAGCTCTTCTCCTTGCAAACAGAGGCTTAGTGATTTAAGTGCGCACAAAATACAGATTTCCATCATAGTTAACCACAAAATACCGTGATTTCTACCTAAACACCACAACTGTGTTCAACAAAAAGTTACATTAAAAAAAGAAAAACACACACACAAACCCACCTAACTGGTCTTCAACCATACTACACTTGTACTCCTACTACCCCTTCCCCCATAACGAAAAAGGAAGGTCATATGTAAGCTGCAAAATGAAAAATAGTGACACTAATGGTCTGGAGTAGGACATTGGTATGTTCGATCGCTATGCAATTACTCTCTACAATGTGCAATGCATGGCAAAACTCGGTCCATTTGTGTGGGTTGTTTCTATGAAAAAAATTTGTGTGGGTTGTTTCTATGAAAAAAATTTGATTTTTGATCTTCAAACTCAACCCATTTGTGTATGTTTTTCTTTGTTAGGGTTCTTCACATATATTTGAACTTTGAGGGTGTTTTTGTTTTTTTTTTCTTCTAATGTTTGGAATGTTGTTTTGGTCCTTTATATGATGGATTAATTGTGTTGTTTTCCACATTTAAATGCAATGAGTTTTTTTTTGTAGATATGGGTTTTGGTAAAAATCGTGTATGTGTTATTTTTTATCATTCAATTTGTTCTACCCTGCTTTACGATTTTGCTAGAGTTAAATCTTGCAAATTGTTTCCAAGTTATTGTTTTACATCAAATTTGTGCAGGGAAGTTAATAAATCACGTGATTCTTGCAATCAGGGAAGTTAATGTCGGCCATCCAGGTGCCCAGTGCGCACTACCAGGACATGGAGGCCTTTCGGGACAAAATCCCAAGTCAGTTGAGGGAGATGGTTCTGAATAACCCACCCGGACCCACTTTCCGGCGTGAGTTCCTTCTTTTTACAATGATGATGTTCTTGCTTCCTAGCATGACGCCTAAAGTAAGCCCAAAATTTTTGTCTTTTGTTGTCGACGTCGACCACCTAGAGGACTAGAACTGGAGCCGTCAGATATTTGAATACCTTTATGAAGGCATGCAGTGGTACAAGGTATCAAAGGCTACGAGTCTTAATGGTTGTGTCTTTGTTCTACAGGTATAACATGACTGGATATATTTTAAAGTTGTTTTTTTAATTTTATGAATTATTTCTTGCTTAAATGCGTTTTTTATAATTGTTATATGTGTTATTTTTGTAATGCTGAATGTGTTTAATTTTTTTATACATCAGATCCTGT
Organism: Aeschynomene evenia; assembly: GCA_013621005.1. Lineage (NCBI taxonomy): Eukaryota > Viridiplantae > Streptophyta > Magnoliopsida > Fabales > Fabaceae > Aeschynomene > Aeschynomene evenia. The sequence continues at coordinate 23,547,175 of CM024266.1, forward strand.
ACTTCCACTTCCAGATGTATGGTGCGTTTGACCCGCGTGCAGACCCACTTCCTCCATGGCTAAATTATTAGATCGAGCAGAGCAACGTCTGGAAGAGGCCATTGCCAATGAGCTCCGTTCACCATTGGTACATGTCATAAAATCATTCTCTTTTGTAATATTATCTGTATATCCATAAAAAAATATTTAATGTGGTCTTAATTGATACAAATGCATATTGTAGGTGTAGTCTGAGGGGAAACACGCCCCCAATGCCTTCCCCATTTAAGTTCTTCCCAACCTGCACGAGGATTGGTAGCCTATGGCAATCCGAACGGTGGTAAAGAAGAGGCCAACACTGATGAAGACGTCGAATCGGCTTCAGTGGGCGTGTTGGTCTCAAACAGCGCAACGTCTCAAGGAGTCACGGCAGCCTTACACACAGAGCAACTTGGTGTGGGCCCAAAAGACACAACCAGTGACTAACTTTATAAGGGATAAGATGATACAGCCATTGCCCAGCTTGATGAGGGGGCGATTAATGCATCAAGGTATTCCCCACCGCAACTATTTACATTCATTAAGTTCAATTTAACTTTGCACGCGTTGCATGATGGGTTTTTTTGTTTATTTTTAATGGGTTATATTAGTGTGTTATATGTGTTATTTGGCTGTGAATTATCCATATATCCCATCATTTCATAGATTAGTTTCGTTTTAACTAGCACATCCATTATTTGTGAGATTGTCATTTTAGTTTTGATGAGTTGTATCATTTCGTTGCATGGATTATCTGTTCATGATGTATTGAAACTCTTATTGCTTGCACACCTGATGTACATTGGCTACATCCCGTTATACTCTATTTTTATTTTTAATTGATTACATTGATAACTCAAAAAAATGCATTTTAAAAAATGTGCACTTATGTTGTTTTCCACATGTGGTTTGTTCTTTACCTTTATTTTACATTGGCTTTTTAACCATTTTTGTAGGAACAATGAAAGTTACCCACTCATCGACACTACGCAGGGTGCACATGATGTTGCTGCCCTTGATGACAATTTTCCTCAGAAGTAATATACAGATTTATGTGTTTTTTGAACATATCTCAATGAGATGTTTTGATGAGTTCGATGGGTTTGATGAGTAACTCATTGTGTTAAATGCAATCTTGTCTTGAACTTGGTTACATGTCATATTTATGGGTTTGTACACTAATTGTAATGAGTTATTTTGATGATTATGTGATTTTTGAACAAATTGAATGAGATATTTGATGATTATGTTGGGCATGTAACTTAATTGTAATGAGTTATATTTCTAAGTTGTATAGGTTATTTTGTTGATTATGTGTTTTTTTTATCATATTTGGATGGGCTAATTGATTACTATATTGGGTTTGTTTATTACAGTGATGAATCAAAATGCCATTTAATGTTTCATACCCCATCGCCCTATGGGTTATATTTCTCTTGTGTATGGATCACTTAGTATGCGTTTATGTGAACATAACCAATGAATACTGGTGGGTTCGGGCTGACTTTTTTGTCTTAGTATTAATTGATTATATTACAATGTTGCATGAGTTATTGTGCTATGAGTTATAAAACTTGGGAAACCTATGATGTGATTTATTTTGCTACAGTGCTATAGTGAGGTTTAATTTATTATCTTATTTTTCAAGAACAATAAAGTAGAGTCACCCATCAACAAACCACCAAATGATAAAATTGTGGGTGCGCCCGATGATAATTTTCCAACAATCCAAATGTACTAGTTTTTTCCTAACCAAATACATTGTTCTTTTTCATTTCAATTTATAAAACATATTTACTTATTGTCACTCGTACAGGTCATGCGGTGATTCCATATACGACAACATCAACCTACACAAAGTTATCGATATGGCAACTAGATCAGTGAAGGATTCGGTCACCTCACCCTTCCAATCATTGCATCCTATGTCGTCGTTCTATCTCAACGTCTCACAAACCCCTCCAAATCATCCAATGACACCTGCCCCTGTCCCACTTATGATGTTCCCCCTTAACCCAAACAGCAGCAAACACATGACTAAAGCGTTAAAAAAAAGGGAAAAAAACATTTTATCTCCCTGGATGTTTGGGTCATTGCAATTTAGACCCTGAACTTTCAAAACGGGCAATACGATTCCCTGTATGTTTTAAAACGTGCATTCTGCCCCATCCATCACAACTCCATCCATTTCTCCGTTAAATAAGCATGTGCAGTGCACATGTCATTTATTAAATGACTAAAATACCTTTTTTTTACCGGGAAAAAAGAATCACTTTACCCCCTAAAATACCCTTTTTTTTACGGGGGAAAAAAGCATACCGTGTGCTTTTTTCCCCGTAAAAAAGGGTATTAAAGTCATTTAATAAATGACATGTGCATTGCATGTTCTTATTTAACGGAGAAATGGATGGAGTTGTGACGGATGGGACAGAATACACGTTTTAAAACATACAGGGAATCGTATTGCCCATTTTGAAAGTTCAGGAGCTAAATTGCAATGACCCAGACATCCAGGGAGGTAAAATGTTTTTTTTTCCCAAAAAAAAAAACAGAAACCCAACAGCAGCCAACCATCAACAACATGACCAAAAAACACATCAAAAGCCCCCCAACAACATCATGGGCAGCATGACCAAAAGCAACATCAAAAACAAAAACACGTGTCCTCCCCAAAACAACAGCAAAGCATGGAAAAACATCAACAAGAACCCCAACAGAAGCAAACATGTCCACTTAAGAATCCAACGTTTTGGCACAACGAGCCACCTGAAGTTGCAGAAGCTGTATACGTCTAGTTGTGGTCCATCCAAACCCGGAACGACTATGAATTGGCAAGACTTAAAACATACATCGATTGTTTTTTGTTGTCTAGTCATGCACAGACGTTGATGCCTTGTCAATACGTCAACTCCAACCTCATGAACTACGCGTGCTTCCTCTTAAACAGCAGCGATTTGCCTCACTTCAATGATGTCTACTGCATGACCCCAACGTTGCTGGTGCGTCTAACTATTTTTTCCCAATCTTTTTTATAAGTGGTTTATATTTCATTGAACCATTGGGCATAATACTGATTTGTTAGTCTTATGTACCATCACACTGCTTAAAAAAAAATATGCATACTGTCACATTTCCTGTGTTATGGGTTATTTTATATATCTAAATGGGTTATAATAGTGTTTATCCATGGATTTGTTCATTTGACTTGTCGCAATAGATTATATAATAGAACTTAGTTAATTATTCACATTTCCTGTGTTATGGGTTTTTTTACATATCTAAATGAGTTATAATAGTGTTTATCCATGAGTTTGTTTATTGCATATAAAATTCATTTTGACTTGTCGCAATAGATTATATTATAGAACTTAGTTGATTATTACATTGATTTGTATCGTTCATGAAGTCTGCATTTCTTCACAATGGGAGGGATGAGAAAATCATCAAGGGTGCTCCGTACCAACCACTACCCAAGAACTACAGACCTCTCTACCTATACGCAAAAGAATTCAAAGGGGAAAAACTGGTATGTAATTACTAAACATATTCCATGCAATTAACGCATTGTTTCAACTAGAAGTCAGCTAACTGTGTGTTTTTAAACCTTAGGTATTCCAACCAATGTGCTGGAGAGATCATCGGTTTATGTATGTTTTAGATGTTGTCAGTAATGTGTTCTACGTACTTGATCCCATGCATATGTCATGCCCGTCAGATGATCGTGGGCGTACTGACACTTATGCGGTAATATTATTATATTTATGCCAACATTTGACCCTATTTGCATGTCTGGTGATTATCGTATTTAATATTTTGAATCTTTTTCTTGATTAGGTGACGTTTATGCTCGACATATTGCGCATATCTGACGCTTCCCCTCAGAATCTCAATGGGGTGCCACCAATTCAATATGTGAAACTTCCAGGCCAGCCAAACGGGTGAGTCACCAAAAGAATCAATATCATTTTATAACATGTTCAACTCGTATATTCCTCACCAAAGTGACTTTACTTGATTGCTATTATGAACCCCAATAATTTTACAACTTTGATTGCGACTTATTTGTCATCAAGTGGATGGAACTATGAACTCCTACGATTCATTTCGCTAAGTGGGATGATGTATGATCTACTTTTAAGCCTTTACTTAAAAATTTGATATCCAACACATAACGATTATCTTCATTTCGTATGTTGTTTTTTATTATTTATTCCTCACCCTAGGAGGCATTATGCAAAGAAAAAAATATTGAGGAGCACTAGGTAGCCACTTATCAAAGGAAACGTGAAAGAAAATCAAGCGTCCAACTTAGGAGCCCATATGCAAATGTTTCGACGGCTGAGCTTGAAGGTGGTGCTAAAAAGACAAAGCAGAAGACTTAGGAGATGATTTCCTTTCATTTCTATTTTTTGTGTTTTTTTAATAACTGAATTGACATTAGGAGACTGATTCATACACATGTTTCATACGCATACATTTAGTGGGTAACTTTGTTTTAACATGTGTTTCTTAGTTAGAGTAGAAAGGGAAATACCTGCGTGCAAGAATTTAGAAATAGTTTTATATGGGTTTTCTTCCTCATTACCATGGGTTATTTTATTTTAATACTATGAGTTTTTTTAACATGTTATTCTGATACATAATATATATCGTTTTTTATATAATTGAGCAAATACATCTTGTAATATACACCTGATTAACTATCTTCTGTCAGACCTCAATTTCACATTAAGAAAAACACAAATTTCCAGTAATTATATTAAATGGGTTACTTCTTCATATCTTTATGGGTTTTTCCATCGATTTTAATGGGTTTTTCCTGTACTATTGTGTGTGATTTATAACTATATTAATATTGTCTAAATTAATAAATGTTGCCAACTACACAAACTATATGGTACTATTTTAGTTGATAGAAATCATCAAATTATGGGAAAGAAAAGACATAGCAAAACAAATATTGAATACATTTTGCAACTAATTATGATTCACATCGTATGCATTCCTTTTTCTTTATGAAAGTCCTGTAATTCAATTGACAAATATGTGTGTATGCTTTGAGCTTAAAGTGATTTTTAATGTTGATCTTCTGTCTCTTTTGAATGAGTTTTTTTTTCCCATAAAATAGTGTTGGTTGTTGTTCCTACATTAGCATGAGTTTTTTTAAATATATTGTTTGTTAATATACTTAGGCAGAAATATTCATGTAAGTATAACTACAATCTGTCAGACCTTAGATTAGTACTAAAAATAATACACTACTTTCCAATTGAAGAAAAAGAAAAACAGAATATACCACCACTTTCCAATTTTCGGTAATTAGTGTTGGCTGTTGTTACTAAACTATATTGAGTTTTTTAAAAATATTGCTTATTAAAATAATTGTGCATAATCATTCATGTAATTATAAGATAAATCCAAGAATAACAACACTTCCAGTTGTTATATCTGCATATTATTATGGGTTTTTCCATCAATTTTAATGGGTTTTTTCATGTACTATTGTGTGTGAATTTTATAACTATATTAATATTGACATCAGTTTGGTGTTAAAAAAAATACACTACTTTCAGAAAGAAAAATGAAACTATATGATGTGCAAAATATATTACCACTTGACATGAAATTAAAATAAGTGCATTAACAAATATGACGAGATCAATCCAAGAATAACAACACTACCAACATACAAAAATTTTGACAACAACACAATTAAAATAAAAAGACACTAAAAGAATTGTGTCAGACCACAAACATAGGAAGAAATCAAAAAAAATATTTTGCATATGTCAACTCAGCGATGATCCACACAGTGGCTAGCCATCCAACAAAATTTCATCCCTCACATCAGCACTTGGGGGAGCAGGGACATAGCAAGAATCTAGCGGATCATCAACCACAATTCACATGTGACTATCCCCGTCCCTTCTTCTCTTTTTTGAATTTTCATTATTCTTATAAATAGATGATTGAACCCTCCTCATGCGTCTACGTCCTTTCCTTTGAACGTGAGGGGGGCTGAGAATAGTGCAAGTCTGTAAAAACCCATTAATTTTGTGAGAAATAACCCATAAAAACCGTAAAAATTAACTCATGTAATTGTATCACTCTATAACAGAATATTTAAGATAAATTTGCAATAAACAATTTACTGCATTGTCCTCATCAGTTGCTGACCCGTGTGTTGTCTGTGACATTGAACAATTTGTCAATCCTCTTTGGTCGCCAATACTACTCCACGGTGTTAGCTCCAGAACCCTTCTAAGACAAAATTAAGCAATTAATTTTGTAATCTCTTAGTGTTTTGATGAGAAAAATCAAGTTAAATTTTTTTTATCAGAATTGGTTAATGGTTGTTAATGAGTTTCAGGAATATGCTTTCAAACATCAAACCAAAGTAAATTAATTCATACATACATTGTCACAAATGTGTTCCTATAAAAATTTTAAATTTATAGGAGTATGAGTTAAATTTTACTAAGTGTTTTTGCATGATCAAAGTGGCACTTCCTGAAGTCCATTTCTGAAAGAATAAAATGCAATTCGAGGAGATCAATGCTTGGATTAAAAGTATCACATGCAAGGATCAAGTAGAACCAATTAACAACTTTAGAAAGTAAGTACAATAATCAATAGAAAGTTCAGAGATTGCTCTATCAATCATAACAGCCAAAAATGCTGCATTTCTGATAATGACCCAACCACGATTCTAAAGAAGGAAACACCACGGTTCTGAAGCATACATCGAACCATTTCTGAAAGCACAACTCAGGAGCAATTTTAAAATAATATAACAATGTTTAAATTTAAAAATAAACACTGAGATATTGCTGATGGAAAAGAATCACATGGGAATTCAGGTACATTATTAAGGAATCATTAAAATAGAATATCTTTGATTTATCATCTGACATATACCTGTCCTACACCTGATCTGAGAAGAGATAACTGAAAGTGTATGTGTGCACGAGAAGGGGGGGTTGAATCGTGCAAGTTTTAAAAATTACCTTTTAAAACTTTTACTTAGAAAGCTGTTTTTACTCAGAAGGTGGATTTAAGAGCTTGCAGCGGTAATAGCTTTCTGAGAAGATTAAGTTTCTGAGAACTTAGTCTTTCTAAGAAAGTTCCTATCTGAGTGGTCTTAAGAGAATGACTTTGAGTTATAATCTTTTAAACGCTTTCTGATTTTAATCAGTAATGTTTTCACAAGACCTCTTAATTAAAACCGTGGTTGAGTTTTTCTCAAAGCTTTATGCAATTAAAGAGTAAGAGAGAAAAGCTTAACACAAAGAGTTTTATACTGGTTCGGTTATAACCAACCTACTCCAGTCCTCAACCTTCAGTTGAGAGTTCTTAGATATTCTTCTTAATGTGCCTTCTCAGACAACACTGCCTTTACCAAATAAAGGACTTCCACCACTTCACAACCCGAAGTGGATTTCCTTGCCTCACACTAGAGGACTTCTTTGCCTTAAATACTTAAGGACTTCCTTGCCTCACAACAGAGGACTTCCTTGCCTTAAACACTTAAGGACTTCGAACTTTGCCTTAAACACCAGAGGACTTAAACTTGCCTTCACACAAAGAAGGACTTAGCGTTTTTCGAAAGTTTGATTTGATCGAAAATAACTACCAAGACTAAGTTACAAACCTAGTTTTACACTTAGTAGACTTCTAGAATTAACTTACAAATGTAAGAATTTACACCAATTCAGAACTAGAAGATTTTGCAAAGTTAGAGAAACAATTTCGTAAAAATTGTCTTTCTGAGAAAGTTCTAAGTTTTCGCAAATGATTTTCAATTCAACAGAGTTTTGGCACTTTTAATCAAGATTTTTATCGCAAGAGTTTCGTCACATTGCTCTGGAATTGAACTCATATATATAGGCATCAAAGAGCCGCGAAATTAGAAGCTTTCACTTTGCTTATGTGGCTGTGACTTTTTCAGAACGGCTCCCTGCTACAGTCAGCGTAAAATGAGGAACTTTTCAGAACTGCATAGTGCGCGTGTTCCCACTTCCTTGGCTAGTTGTAGCGAGCTTTCTGAGACTGTTTGCACTTCCTTGAGTCCAGACACTTGGTTGCTTCTGAGTCCAACCTTCTAAGAGTTGTACGGACTTCTGAGGCGAACCTTCTGAGGGAAGACCCTTCTGAGAACTACTAGTCGCAAGGTCGTCTGAGACCTTTCTGAGGCGACAGTGTTCTTTCCTCAGAAACATGTTTTCACCTTCAGCGCTTCTGAGACATCCTTTCTGATATCTTTGGCGCTATGATTTTGTCAATTGGTTTCAAGGCTACTTGATGTTTTGTCTTGATCTTTGCTCATGGCATTGCAATAATTTAAAGCTTTCTGAGACACTCAGCGCACATATTAGCAAAACCTTAAGTAAAATTTTATACTTATGGCTTACCTTGTTATCATTAAAACTTTCATAACTCTAAGAGAATTATGCTTAATTCTCTCAGAAGGGTTCTGGAGCTTACAATCTCCCCCTTTTTGATGATAACAACTTAAGTCTTAAGATAATAATTTTGCTTAAGTTCAGAAGTGTTTCTGAGTAAGTTCACTACTTATTCAGAAAGCACTTTTGCTTTCTTAGAGGCTAACTTAGCTTTCTGAGAGAAGGCTTCGTTATTTTCTTAGAAGGCTGTGATAATCAACAGTTCAAGTTTGCAATGTATGATCACTGTTTGAGATTATCAATTACATAGCATGTATTTCATGATAAATGTATGTATGAAATTCAGAAATACCAAGCTAAGTAAATCAAGAGATGCCAAAAAGTAAATAATGAAAGATAAGCATAAAATAGATAAAACATGAGATGCCAAAATAATGATTTTTCATTTATGGTTTTGTAAAGATACAAAATATTTGGCTCCCCCTAAGTTGTTTCTCCCCCTAAGTTCTAGCCTAGTGTTTACGATAGCCAATGTACAAAAATTTTATCATTTCATCTACTCCCCCTTTGTTACATCAAAAAGGGTGGCTAAGACATAAACGCCATCATTGGCTTAGAACTACTGCTTTCTGGCAATGTAGCGTAGCAGCTGGCATATCTCCATGAGAATCTCGCTCTGAGTCGCATTCTGAGCGCATTCTGGAGGGAGTTCAGAGGCAGTGGAAGGCTGTTGAGAAGATGAGGGTTGAGATGAAGGAGGACGAGAGACTTCAGCCTCGAGTACTTCATCGATTATATCCCTTGTTTGATATTCAGGAGGTTCTTCTTCTTGGACAGCTTTACCTTCAATAGCAGCAAGTTCAATGGAAGGCTGCCTTTGAGAGTCCTCAGAAACTAGAGCAAGGTCTATATCAGAGGGTTGCCTAGCTGATGGTTGCTCCATAGCACCAGAAGGTGGGACCTTGTTGATCAAAGGATGTAGGAGGAACCTCTGTTATATCTTGAGGAGGAACCTCTGGTTCCTTCTGAGAGTCCTTCTCAGATAGAGTTCCTTCTAAGGAACTGTGGGCAACAAATGCCTCAACTGCTGCAACTCCAGCAGCCATGGTAGCGTTAGCGCCCACCTCTGAGCTGAGCCCAGTGCTGGTGGTCCCTGGCACTACGTCATGTGTTGAGACATGAGTTTCCTCATGTTCCAGAGGGATCTCAGTAGAGAGGAGACCAACCTCAGAAGTTGGTTCAATTAAAGCTTCCTCATGCTGTAGTTGTTGTTGTTGTTGTTGCATCTGAGCAGCTTCTGGAGTCTCAGAAGGTTGATCCAGCGCCTTCTGAACGTCAAGCATCGTCTGAGCCAATGACTCAGCATTCACAGTGGCAACTTTAGTTGTGGTTGCCTCAGAAAGTTCCACCATAGAAACCGCAGAGGGCTTCTTCTAGGGCTCTTTCTTGGAGCTTCCAGCATCTGGAGTGTGATGCTCAATGCGAAAGCTTGCCGCATCTTCTTCCTCGGAAGAGGAATCAGCAACATTTCCTCCATGCCCCTGAATGTCTTCTCTGGTGGGGGAGACATTTCCAGATGGGGAGGAGTGATGAGAAGCTTCTGCTTCTTCTTCAACAGCAGCAGTAGTAGCAGCAGCGGTGGTGGCAGCAGTAGCAGTAACTGCTACAATTTCTTTACCCGTTGTCTTTGGCGGGCTCTGTTTCTTGGTGGTTTTTATCCCCACTCCTTTGTGAGTTTTTCCCTGATATTTCAAGGAATGTAGTAGTTTAGTTTTAAATTTGGTGGGTTTAAAACCAGCAACAGAATCAGAAATAGGAATTGAAGTAGAAGAAGAGTGAAGAAATGAAGGTGGAGTTTTAGAGTTAGCTTTTACCAAGCGACCACGTTTCTTTTTCCCTTCTGGTGGCACGTCTGGGACTTGGAGAGTGGGAGGTGCTTTCCTTTTTCTGGTCATGGGTTGCTCAGAAGTTGTTTCTTCTGAGTCTCCGGCAGCCTCAACACCCGTAGGTTTCTTCTGAGGAGTCTTCTGAGCTTCCTCAGAAGCCATACTCCTTGTCACCCTTGTTGGAGAAGGATGAGTTACCTTTTGCTTCTTCTTCTTCTTTTCTGTAGGATCGGAAACCTTTTCCTTTCCTTTCTCAGCCTTGGGGGGCTGGTTGGGACCAGCAGTCCCCTTAGAAGGCTTTGCTTCTTCCTTCTTCTTAGGTGCCCCCGTATCTGGTACCTTCTTCTTCTTGATGTTGTTGAAAGTGACCATGGAGAATTTGCTGTGGTTGAAGACGTATTCATAGTCTTCAAGTGGAAAGGAGAAATGGTCGAGGATTCTGGTCAGAAGGCTTCCGTAAGGTAGACTTGTGAGAGCCCTCTTCGGATGAGCCTGGTGCATCATGTAGTTGAGCACCATCCTTCCAAAATCTACTCTTTCCTTCTTCAGCAGGTGGTACAGCAGGCAGGCATCCATGGTGGTAACGTTTCCCATGTCTCCAATCCGAGGGAGAAGGGTGTGTTGCACAACGGAGAAGATGATTCTGGCCTCTTGCGTGAGATGAGGTACCTTTACCCCTTTGAGAGGTAGGTTGTTGCTACCAGTCAGAAGTGTCACGACTTCTTCTTCTGAGTCATCTACCTCCTTGACCCATTCTGGGTCGTCGGCGATGACAGCACCCCCATTCAAGGTCTTGAAGACTTTGTTGATGTCAGAAGAGGAGAAGCAGATCTGTTGGTCACCAATCTTGCTCTTGACCCCTTTGTTGGTGAACCTTTCTATTTGCGAATAGAAAGCTCTCACCACATTTGGGTAGCACACGTCCTCGCAACTCATCATGGATGGCAATCCAGGTTGCTTGAGGAAGGTGAATTGAATTTCGTCCACCTGATTGTAGACATTGAGAGGCAATACCCTTCCCATGGCTAGATTCCGTGGGAGATAAGTCTTATGGAATAGGGACTGCATTTCCTCATTGTCATAGAGAATATCTTCGGATATCTCATTGAGATTGTTTCTCATTAAGCCCTTGATTTCTCCAGAGATGGCCATTTGGAGGAAGGGTTTGAGGTTTGAGAAGAGATAGAGAAGAACAAGAGAGAGAGAGAGAAAGAGCAGATGAAGATTAGAAAGCGAGGAGAGGTTTTGGCAGAGTTTTGGTAAGTTTTTGAGCGTAAAGTGCTCAAATGAAACAATGCTATGAGTATTTATAGACATAGCTTGTAACTAGCCGTTTCCTGCCACTTATCCAAAAGTTACCGTTGGTAACTTGTTTCTCGGAAGGTACCTTTCTGAGAGAGGTGGTCCTTCTGAGAAACCCTCCTTCTGAGAGATGTTTCAGAAGATCTCCTTTCTGAGAGATGAGTCTTCTGAGAACAAATTTTCTCAGATAGAGTTTTTCTGTGTTTTCCTACTTCTAGCTCAGAAGCTTAGTTCTATTGTTCGTCTCAGAGTCTAAACTAGGACTAAGGGGAGTTTCTAAGAGAGAGTTTTTAACTTTCAAAGCACTTAGAAGCGTCTTAGATTGAGAAATCCTTTCAGAACATTGAAACGATCCTCGGGTAAAGGCTTTGTAAATATATCTGAGATTTGATCCTCAGTATTTACAAATTTGAGTTCAATGTCACCTTTTTGCACATGATCCCGAATAAAATGATGTTTTATATCAATGTGCTTGGATCGAGAATGCTGAATAGGATTCTTAGCTAAGTTGATAGCACTTGTATTATCACAGAGTATAGGGATTTTGGTGTACCTTATTTGATAATCAAGTAGCTGATTCTTAATCCAGAGCATCTGAGAACAGCAGTTCGCAGCAGATACATATTCAGCTTCAGCAGTTGATAGGGCGATCGTATTTTGCTTCTTGCAAGACCAAGTGATCAAGCATTTTCCAAAGAAGCAGCAGCAGCCACTTGTGCTTTTGCGATCTATCCTATCTCCAGCGTAGTCGGCATCACAGTAACCTACAACATCAGAAGAACAACCTTTCTCATACCAGAGACCAAGATTGGTAGTTCCACTTAGATATCGTAAAATTCGTTTAACGGCAGTTAAGTGTGATTGTTTAGGCTTAGACTGGAATCTGGCACAGATCCCAACACTGAGTTGGATATCTGGTCTGGAGGCAGTTAAGTAGAGAAGTGAGCCAATCATCCCTCGATAGTTGCTTTCTGAGACTTTCTCACCATCTTCATCCAAGTCAATTACTTGAGAGGGATGCATGGGAGTGCTCATGGGTTTGGCCTTATCCATCAGAAACTTCCTCAGAAGTTCCTTGGTATACTTCTCTTGATGAATAACTGTCCCTTCCGACTCTTGCTTGATTTGCAATCCTAGGAAGAATTTTAATTCTCCCATCATGCTCATCTCGAATTCACCTTGCATAAGCTTGGAGAATTCTTTGCAAAGGCGTTCATTGGTTGCGCCAAATATTATGTCATCAACATAAATCTGGACAATCAAGAAGCCAGAGTCTTCTGAGAGCGTAAAAAGAGTGTTGTGTCCACTTTCCCTCTTGAGAATCCGTTTTTAAGCAAGAAAGAGCTCAATCTATCGTACCAAGCTCTTGGCTTGTTTTCAAACCATAGAGAGCCTTTGTAAGCTTGAATACATGATTTGGGAATGCATCATTCACAAAACCAGGAGGTTGTTTTTACATAAACTTCCTCAGAAAGGTATCCATTCAGAAGGCAGACTTAACGTCCATCTGATAGAGTTTGAAACCTTTTGTGTGCAGCAAAAGCTAGCAACATTCTGATAGCTTCCAATCTTGCGACTGGAGCGAAAGTTTCATCATAGTCTATCCCTTCTTGTTGGTTGTACCCTTGAGCAACCAATCTTGCCTTGTTTCTCACGACTTGACCGTTTTCATCAAGTTTGTTTCGAAACACCCATTTAGTCCCAATGACACTCTTGCCTTTGGGTTTCTGAGTCAGTTTCCAAACTTGATTTCTCTCGAATTGGTCAAGTTCATCCTACATGGCATTTACCCAGCTAGGATCATCTAACGCCTCTTCTATGGAATCTGGTTCAAGTTCAGAGACCATAGCAAGATTTGTATAGTTCCTTCTGGTTCTCACGCCACTTTCTGGATTGCCCAAGACTTCATTCTGAGAGATGTTCTTCAAGTCTCTTGAACCTCTGATCCCTTTAGGAGTAGGGTTCTGAGAACGAGACACAAAGGTTCTCTTTCTGAGTCATCAGAAGCTTGTCCTTCTGAGAATCTAGTTCCATTGTATTTGGAGAGGTAGATTCTCTAGGTTCTGGAGCTTTGATGATGTTACTAGATTTTTCTTTAGATGAAGATGATTGTTCCATGGGTTGGAAGTCAGTCTCATCATCTATAAGAATTTTCCTTTTGGCTTTCTCAGAAGAGATGTTGAGTTTCTCAAATTCATCTTCTAAGTTAGCATCTTTCTGAGACAGGTCCTTACTAAGTTCTTTGAACTTAATATGGATTGTCTCTTCAACACATTTACTCCTTTTGTTATATACTCTGTAAGCTTTAAGCTGAGGAGTATCCTAGGAAGTATCCATCATCGGACTTAGGATCAAACTTGGAGAGTTTGTCCTTTATGTTGAGAATAAAACAAGAAGAACCAAATACATGGAAATAAGAAATGTTTGGTATTTTATTCTTCCATAGCTCGTAAGGTGTCTTTTTCAGAATTGGTCT
>CM024266.1:23565135-23581426 GCA_013621005.1 Aeschynomene evenia
TTTGAACTTGTCTTTATGCTTGAGCTCATGCTTCTATGCGCCTATGCTTACTTGAGCTTGCTTGAGCTTAATCTTGCTTGAGCTCCCTTGGTGTGCTTAGCTTGTTCTACTATCACCAAGCCTAGGTGATTAGCTTTGGTTGCTAGGTAGCTTTGCTTACTAGCTTGAGCTTGCTTGAGCTTCCTAGATGTGTTGAGCTTGTATTTTGCTCCACTTAGAGGTAGCTTATGTTGCAAGAAGCTTCCCTTGGTGTCTTGAGCTTATGCTATGCTCCATCTATAGCTTGCTTGTGGTGCAAGAAGCTTCCCTTGATGCTTTGAGCTTATGCTATGAGCCTCTAGCTTTAGCTTATGCTATGAGCCTCTAGCTTTAGCTTGTGCTATGCGCCTCTAGCTTGTTTGAGGCTATGCTATGCGCCTCTTGGGTGCTCTTTTGCTTCAAGTGTTTTCTTAATATTTTTAATACCTCATAGGTTAACCTCCTGAAACACTTGATGAAACCATTAGTATTCACAAGCAAAATTCTTATCCAACACTTAAAGATTTTTATCATTCAAAACATCTTATGACAATGTAGGGTTCTTGCAGCTAACAATCTCCCCCTTTTTGATGATAACAATCTTAAGTAGAGTAAGAGTTTTGTTTGATCTTATTATGAAAAATTATTCTTAAGTCTTGGCGACTTAGGAATTATTTCTCATAGTAGCATAATCATATATTGAGAGATAAACAAATAGTAGAATTTAACTTTTGTAATTTAACTTATGCAATAGCAAAATACAAAGAAATGCTTAAGGTTATGCATAAAGAGAAATAATTAAGATAAAATAAGCTACTTGCTCCCCCTAGGTGTATGCATCTATACTACTAAGATCATACTAAAGGCTACTTAGAAGCTACTACTTCTTGTGCTTTTCTTCTACTTTTCCTCCCCCTTTGTTTTCATAAAAAATCAACCCAAACAAAGGTGGTCTTCAAATGTAGCGCCTATTGCCTTGAAGTGCTAGGAAGAGTAGATTCCGAATTTCACTAAGAGTGTTGGTGTTGGGGCTTGCACTGGATGAACTTGATCTTTTCCGGTAGTAACCCAAACCTTGAACTTCCAAGTTGTGAAATGAAGCAACCAAGTCTTAATAAGGTAGTGGAGGTGATGATGGCCAAATTTCCTCTAAAGGGATAAAAAAAAATTTATTTCCTTTGAGGTGGTGGTTCTTCATGAGTAGCATGCTCCCCCTCAACTTCATTTCCTCCATGTTGTTAGTATCTTCAAGGTTCTCACCTTGATCAATCTCCCCCTAGACATGTGCAACCTTCTTGATTGAACAAAATTGTTTCAACATTTTGATTCCTGGGTAAGGTTTGAACAAAAAGTTTCAACCTTTGTGAACTTTTTCACATGATTCACCAAAAAGTTTCAACCTTTGTGAATTTTTAACATGTATTCACCAAAAAGTTTCAAGATCACTCCTTTGTCTTTGCCTCTAGTTATGCCTTTTGAACCCGTAGTTATGACACAAGGATTTGGTTTGAAGCTTACAAGAAAAAAGGTTAGGGCAAGAAAAGGCCATGGTTTGATGGTACTTGAAGGGTTAAAGGTCGAGAGAGGTTAAGATGAAGGTTATGTGTATAGTGATGAGTGGTGAAGTTTGAGAGGGTTAGGAGGTGAGTTGTGAGAGTTTGGTGATGTTTTATGGTAGGGGTGAGGGTATGCACGAGATTGATGTGATGATGAGGGTTTAGATGAGTGGTATGAGGCTTAGGTAAGGAGGTTGAGGGTAGAGGTTGTGAGGGGTGAGAGGGTTAGAGAGAGGGAGGTCGTAAGAGGTGAGGTGAGTGTAAAGGTTAGAGCTTTATGAGGGTGAGAGCTATAGGAAGGTAGAGGTGAAGACTTTATGTGTAAAGGTGAAGGCTTTAGGTGTAAAGGTTAGAGCTTTATGAAGGTGAAGGCTAAAGAGAGGTAAAGGTGATGACTTTGTGTGTAAAGGTGAAGACTTTAGATGTAAAGATTGGAGTTTTATGAAGGTGAAGGTGAGAAAAATGGTAAAGGTGAAGGCTTTATGTATAAAGGCTAGAGCTTTGAGTGTAAAAGTGTGAGCTTTATGAGAAAAGGTGGAAGCTTTATAAAGGTTGGAGGTGATAGAGATGAGGTGAGGTGATGAGAGGCTAGGTGAAAAATAATAGTGGAGGCTAGGTGAAAAGAAAAAAAGAGTGGAGGCTAGGTGGTGAGGAGGCTATGTGAAAATTAGAAGCATAGGCTATGTGAAAAATATGAGAGAAGACTAGGTAGAGAATATGAATGGAGGCTATGTGAAAATATGAGAAGGCTAGGTGGAAAATATGAGTGGATGAAAAAAAATGAGAAGAGGCTAAGTGGAAAATATGAGTGGAGGCTAGTGAAAAAAAAAATATGAGAAGAGGCTAGGTGAAAAAAAAATATGAGAAGAGGCTAGGTGGAAAATATGAGAAGAGGCTAGGTGGAAAATATGAGTGGAGGCTAGGTGAAAAAATATGAGAAGAGACTAGGTGGAAAATATGAGTGGAGGCTAGGTGAAAAAAATATGAGAAGAGGCTAGGTGGAAAAATATGAGTGGAGGCTAGGTGAAAAGTATGAGCATAGGCTATGTGAAAATATGAGTGGAGGCTAGCTAGAGAGAGAGAGGGGGCGGAAATTAATGTGAGGGTGAGAAGAAAGAAAAAAATAATTTTAAGAGATTTGAGAAAAAAGGATTGGTGTGTGATTGGTTGAGCATTTAATGAAGGATAAATGCAATTAGAGTGTCACAACCAATGGGAAGGCTCCATGAGAGTGTCACAACCAATGGGAAGACTCCATGAGGATATTTTAGCATTTAATGAGATTTCCCAAGGTGCTCTCATATCTTATATTATTGCAAGACAAATAATAATTAAATTAATATTAAATTTGCAATCTTGCAAAATTAAATAACAAAATAAAAATTATTTTTGTTAAATAATATATATGGGGCACAAATTATTGAGTGGGGTCCACTAGAATTTTTAAGTTGATCAACTAATAAGCAATGGTTGACCCTCTAAAACTTAGTTGACTTTTTAATTGCAAAGAGACCCTTCCTCCTTACTTTCTAGCACCATGCACTACTTTTCTCCCTCTTATGAGCTTCACCTTAAAAGTTTTGCTTTCCTTGCTTCTCATAGCTCATGTACTCAACCTAGTAGTCTAGTACACCTATTACTACCATTAGGGGAGGTATAGCTAACTTCTTGAAAATTTTAAATTTCTCATAACCTTAAAATTTTTCAAAAGGTTTTAAGCTAAGCATCCTTCAACATGTTGAAGCAATCTTCAGCTAAAGGGTTTGTAAATATATCTAACACTTGGTCTTCCGTATTTACAAACTTTAACTCAATATCACCTTTTTGCACATGGTCTCTTATGAAATGGTGTTTTATATCTATGTGCTTAGACCTAGAATGTGTAAGCTCCATAACCCTTCTGAGAGAATTAGGCATAATTCTCTTAGAGTTATGAAAGTTTTAATGATAACAAGGTAAGTCATAAGTATAAAATTTTACTTAAGGTTTTGCTAATATGTGCGCTAAGTGTCTCAGAAAGCTTTAAATTATTGCAATACCATGAGTAAAGACCAAGACAAAACATCAAGTAGCCTCGAGATCAATTGATAAAATCATAGCGCCAAAGATATCAGAAAGGATGTCTCAGAAGCGCAGAAGGTGAAAACATGTTTCTGAGGAAAGAACACTGTCGCCTCAGAAGGGTCTCAGAAGACCTTGCGACTAGTAGTTCTCAGAAGGGTCTTCCCTCAGAAGGTTCGCCTCAGAAGTCCGTACAACTCTCAGAAAGTTGGACTCAGAAGCAACCAAGTGTCTGGACTCAAGGGATCGCAAGCAGTCTCAGAAAGCTCGCTACAACAAGCTAAGGAAGTGGGAACACGCGCACTGTGCAGCTCTGAAAAGTTCCTCATTTCGCGCTGACTGTAGCAGGGAGCCGTTCCGAAAAGGACACAGCCACATCAGCAAAGAGAAACTTCAAATTCGTGGCTCATTAACGCCTAAAATATGAGATCAATTACAGAGTAAATTGACGAAACTTTTAGCGCAAAAATTCTTAAACAAACTGAGCAAAAACTCTGTCAACTTAATCATATTTCAAACTTGAAGTTTTCTCAGAAAGACAATTTTTCAAAAGTTGTTTTTCGAACTTTGCTAAAATCTTCTAGTTCATTATTGGTGTAAATCCTTATCTTGTGTAAGTTATTTCTAGAAGTCTACTAAGTGTAAAACTAGGTTTGTAACTTAGTCTTGGTAGTTGTTTTCGATCAAAACCAACTTCGAAAAACGCTAAGTCCTTCTTTGTGTGAAGGCAGTTTTAAGTCCTTTGGTGTTTGAGGCAAAGTTCAAAGTCCTTAAGTGATTAAGGCAAGGAAGTCCTCGGTTGGGAGGCAAAGTCCTTAAGTGATTAAGGCAAGGAAGTCCTCGGTTGTGAGGCAAGGAAGTCCTTAAGTGATTAAGGCAAGGAAGTCCTCTAGTGTTGAGGCAAGGAAATCCACTTCGGGTTGTGAAGTGGTGGAAGTCCTTTACTTGGTAAAGGCATTGTTGTCTGGAAGGCACTTTAAGAAGAATATCCAAGAACTCTCAACTGAAGGTTGAGGACTGGAGTAGGTTGGTTATAACCGAACCAGTATAAAATTCTTTGTGTTAAGCTTTTCTCCCTTACTCTTTACTTGCATAAATCTTTGAGAAAAACTCTACCACGATTTTAATTAAGAGGTCTCGTGAAAACTTTATTGATTAAAATCAGAAAGCGTTTAAGAAACTCTAACTTAAAGTCATTTTCTTAAAACTGCTCAGAAAGGAACTTTCTCAGAAAGACTAAGTTCTCAGAAACTTAATCTTCTCAGAAAGCAATTTCCGCTGCAAACTCTTAAATCTACCTTCTGAGTAAAAACAACTTTCTAAATAAAAGTTTTAAGAAGTAATTTTTAAAACTTGCACGATTCAACCCCCCCTTCTCGTGCACACATACACTTTCAATTGGCATCAGAGCTCGGTCCTTAAGGGGTTGAGCACTTCGCAGTGTCAAGGAAAAAGATCCACGAAGGGAAATATGGATTCACCAGCTGCATTCATATCAGATGGGGCTTCAATAAACAGACCTCCGATGTTTCTCGGAGACAGCTTCGACTACTGGCGTGACAGGATGACGCTATTCATCAAGCACACCAGTCTGGACTTATGGGATAGGATCGAGAATGGAGACTATCAGCCTCTGCAGACAATTACAGAGGAGGTTGTAGTTGCAACAGACGCTGAGCCAGGAGTGGCACCTCCAGCACTCAGAACCTATACAAGACGAGTCCCTAAGGACGAATGGACTCAAGAGATGAAGGAGAAGATACAACTCAACTTCAAAGCCAAGTATATTCTCCTCTGTGCTTTACCCAAGGTAGAATATGACAAAATTGTGTCATGTGATACTGCACAAGAGATTTGGGAAAGACTTCATATGCTGCACGAAGGTAATGACGAAGTCAAGGAAACGAAAATCTCAATGCTCGTACACAAATACGAGTCCTTTAGCATGCAGCCTGAGGAAACTATTGACAGCATGTCAATAAGATTTCTCCATATCATCAACCAGCTGAAAGTCTTGGAAAGACTTATTCAAACGCTGAGATGGTAAGAAAAATCCTCAGAAGCCTTTCTGCAAAATGGCGTCCTAAGGTCACAGCAATCCAGGAAGCCAAGGATCTAAACCAGCTGGTTTGGATGTACTATTTGGTTCGCTCAGAACGCATGAGATCGAACTGGAAGGGTTGCTCGGAGGACCATCCGCTTCCTCCAGACCTCAGAAAGGGACTGGCTCTGAACAGTCAAGTCAGAAAGTCTTCCAAAGCTTTCAAAGCTGAAGAAGCTTCTGAGTCTGACAATGATGAAGGCTCAGAATCTGACGACGACGACATCTCTCTCCTAGTAAAGAAAATGAAGAAAGCCTGGAGAAAGAGACCAAACAAAGCAAGGAATTCACTCCTAAGAAAGGAAAGTCAAAGCCTTCAGATGCCACATGCTTTGGATGTGGAGAAAAAGGCCACTTCAAGACGGAGTGTCCACAAAACAAAGGGAAGAAGAAATTCATTCCAGAAGGAAAAAGAAGGCAATGGCTGCAACCTGGAGTGATTCAGAAGAGAAGCTTCTGAAGCAGCAAGTGAGGAAGAAGAAGCTAATGTTTGCTTCATGGCAGGAACTGACTACATTCTGGAAACAGAATCTGAGTCAGAAGAGGTACAAAATTCTCCTCCTCTTTCATATTCATACGATGAGCTCTCAGAACTTTATTATGATCTTCTGAAAGACTCAAACGAGTTAGCTAACAGTTTCAGCGATCTCAAAAAATCTTTTAAAAATTTAGAAGCTGAAAATGTAAGACTAACTCAAAGTTCAGAACCTAAGGCTTGAAGAGACGACTTCAAAGGTAGATACCTTGAAAGTCATGACCTGTATCAAGCATTAGAAAATTTGTCTTCAATCACAGTAGAGAAGGCTGAAAAGGCCATGATCGAACTGCAAAGACAAATGAACTTCTAACCTCTGACTTAGTTAAGATGGTAAATGGTGAAAAGATGCTAAGTCTTTTGCTTGGGGGTCAAAGACCCTATAAAGACAAAAGCGGTCTTGGATATGAAGAAGTCTTTGAACCACATGATCTTGATCCATTCTTAACTAAGTCACCTCGCATGTGCATTGCATGTTTTAAGAGTGGTCATGGTTCTGAAAAATGCCCTATGTTGAAAAAGGAAAAATCTCTAAGCCTCAGAAGGCTAAGAAGAAAACTCAGAAAGCAAAACCTTCTAAGAAGACTAACCCCTCTCAGAAGGGTAAAACTTCTCAGAAAGCAAGTGCTTCTGAAAAGGGCAAACAAAAGGTTTCTGACTCTCAAAACCATAACCCTTCTAAGAAAAGAAGGCAAAAGTCCAAGAAAGCTAACAAGCAAGGACCCAACAAAGAATGGGTACCTAAATCTGTTAACTTTGTGACTGCAGGTACATCATCAAGCGCTGCTCCACCACCACGATGAGCAGTGGTACCTTGACAGTGGCTGCTCGAGGCACATGACTGGAAGCAAGCACTGGTTCAGAAGCCTCAAGCCCAAGAAAGGCGGAACAGTGCGATTCGGTGATGGCGCTAAGGGAAGAGTCACTGCAATCGGAGATGTTGGTAAGGATTCCTCTCACCAAATCTCAGATGTACTTTTGGTCGATGGCTTAACTCACAATCTATTAAGCATTAGTCAATTTTGTGACAAAGGCTTAAAGGTTGAGTTTTATGCCAAGTATTGTCATGTGATTAATCTCACAAATGACAAGATCGTTCTGGAAGGAAAACGTGTTGGTAACATCTATGTTATCCATCTGGATGATCTAAGGATCAAAACGTGGAGTGCCTTGTCTCTGTCCAAGAAGACAAATGGCTATGGCATAAGAAACTTGGTCATGCCCATATGAGACTTCTTTCTGAACTCTCTCAGAAAGGACTTGTAAAGGGCCTTCCCAGCATTAAGTATCAGAAGATGCAACCTGCGACTTCTGTGAAAGAGGGAAACAGACCAAGGCTTCCTTTCCAGTAAAAGTGGTATTTCTACTCAGAAACCACTGGAACTGCTCCACATGGATCTCTTTGGACCAACCAGAACGGCTTCCCTTTCTGGAAAACGCTATGGTCTTGTCATAGTGGATGATTACTCCAGATTCACTTGGGTTTTCTTTCTAGCCTCTAAGGAAGAAACTTTTGAGAAGTTCAAAGCATTTGCGAAAAGAGTTTCAAAGAAAGGATTCGTAAGATCATGGTGAATTTGAGAATCATGCTTTCTTGTGAAAATCTGGGCATTGCTCACGAATTTCATCTCCCAGAACTCCTCAAAAAATGGAGTGCTGAGAGAAAGAATCGAAGCCTTCTTCTTAGAAAGGACTTTCAAAAGGTTTCTGGGCTGAAGCACACTTCATGCTACATTCAGATCGAGTCTTTCTGAGACCAATTCTGAAAAGACTCCTTCGGGAGTCTTTCAAAAAGGAGAACAATCATTCCACGAAATTGGTTCCAGAATACTCTGTAAGCTTTAGAGAGTATCCTAGGAAGCTCCATCATCGGACTTAGATCAAACTTAGAGTTTGTCCAGAATAAAACAAGAAGAACCAAATACATGGAAATAAGAATGTTTGGTATTTTATTCTTCCATAGCTCCTTTTTCAGAATTGGTCTCAGAAAGACTCGATTCTGAATGTAGCATGAAGTGTTAACTGCTTCAGCCAGAAACCTTTTGAAAGTCCGCTTTCTAAGAGCATTGTTCTTGCCATCTCTTGAAGGCTTCGATTCTTTCTCTCAGCCACTCCATTTTGTTGAGGAGTTCTGGGAGATGAGAATTCGTGAGCAATGCCCAGATTTTCACAAACTTTTCGAAAGCATGATTCTCAAATTCACCACCATGATCTGATCTTATGGTATGAATGTGCGAATCCTTTTCTGTTGAAACTCTTTTCGCAAATGCTTTGAACTTCTCAAAAGTTTCTTCCTTAGAGGCTAGAAAGAAAACCCAAGTGAATCTGGAGTAATCATCCACTATGACAAGACCATAGCGTTTTCCAGAAAGGGAAGCCGTTCTGGTTGGTCCAAAGAGATCCATGTGGAGCAGTTCCAGTGGTTTCTGAGTAGAAATACCACTTTTACTGGGAAAGGAAGCCTTGGTCTGTTTCCCTCTTTCACAGAAGTCGCAGGTTGCATCTTCTGATACTTAATGCTGGGAAGGCCCTTTACAAGTCCTTTCTGAGAGAGTTCAGAAAGAAGTCTCATATGGGCATGACCAAGTTTCTTATGCCATAGCCATTTGTCTTCTTGGACAGAGACAAGGCACTCCACGTTTTGATCCTTTAGATCATCCAGATGGATAACATAGATGTTACCAACACGTTTTCCTTCCAGAACGATCTTGTCATTTGTGAGATTAATCACATGACAATACTTGGCATAAAACTCAACCTTTAAGCCTTTGTCACAAAATTGACTAATGCTTAATAGATTGTGAGTTAAGCCATCGACCAAAAGTACATCTGAGATTTGGTGAGAGGAATCCTTACCAACATCTCCGATTGCAGTGACTCTTCCCTTAGCGCCATCACCGAATCGCACTGTTCCGCCTTTCTTGGGCTTGAGGCTTCTGAACCAGTGCTTGCTTCCAGTCATGTGCCTCGAGCAGCCACTGTCAAGGTACCACTGCTCATCGTGGTGGTGGAGCAGCGCTTGATGATGTACCTGCAGTCACAAAGTTAACAGATTTAGGTACCCATTCTTTGTTGGGTCCTTGCTTGTTAGCTTTCTTGGACTTTTGCCTTCTTTTCTTAGAAGGGTTATGGTTTTGAGAGTCAGAAACCTTTTGTTTGCCCTTTTCAGAAGCACTTGCTTTCTGAGAAGTTTTACCCTTCTGAGAGGGTTAGTCTTCTTAGAAGGTTTGCTTTCTGAGTTTTCTTCTTAGCCTTCTGAGGCTTAGAGATTTTTCCTTTTTTCAACATAGGGCATTTTTCAGAACCATGACCACTCTTAAAACATGCAATGCACATGCGAGGTGACTTAGTTAAGAATGGATCAAGATCATGTGGTTCAAAGACTTCTTCATATCCAAGACCGCTTTTGTCTTTATAGGGTCTTTGACCCCCAAGCAAAAGACTTAGCATCTTTTCACCATTTACCATCTTAACTAAGTCAGAGGTTAGAAGTTCATTTGTCTTTTGCAGTTCGATCATGGCCTTTTTTAGCCTTCTCTACTGTGATTGAAGACAAATTTTCTAATGCTTGATACAGGTCATGACTTTCAAGGTATCTACCTTGAAGTCGTCTCTTCAAGCCTTAGGTTCTGAACTTCTTGAGTTAGTCTTACATTTTCAGCTTCTTTTTTTGAGAGTTAGTTTCAGAAGATCATAATAAAGTTCTGAAAGCTCATCGTATGAATATGAAAGAGGAGGAGAATTTGTACCTCTTCTGACTCAGATTCTGTTTCCAGAATGTAGTCAGTTCCTGCCATGAAGCAAACATTAGCTTCTTCTTCCTCACTTGCTGCTTCAGAAGCTTCCTCTTCTGAATCACTCCAGGTTGCAGCCATTGCCTTCTTTTTCCTTCTGGGAATGAATTTCTTCTTCCCTTTGTTTTGTGGACACTCCGTCTTGAAGTGGCCTTTTTCTCCACATCCAAAGCATGTGGCATCTGAAGGCTTTGACTTTCCTTTCTTAGGAGTGAATTCCTTGCCTTTGTTTGGTCTCTTTCTCCAGGCTTTCTTCATTTTCTTTACTAGGAGAGAGATGTCGTCGTCGTCAGATTCTGAGCCTTCATCATTGTCAGACTCAGAAGCTTCTTCAGCTTTGAAAGCTTTGGAAGACTTTCTGACTTGACTGTTCAGAGCCAGTCCCTTCTGAGGTCTGGAGGAAGCGGATGGTCCTCCGAGCAACCCTTCCAGTTCGATCTCATGCGTTCTGAGCGAACCAAATAGTACATCCAAACCAGCTGGTTTAGATCCTTGGCTTCCTGGATTGCTGTGACCTTAGGACGCCATTTTGCAGAAAGGCTTCTGAGGATTTTTCTTACCATCTCAGCGTTTGAATAAGTCTTTCCCAAGACTTTCAGCTGGTTGATGATATGGAGAAATCTTATTGACATGCTGTCAATAGTTTCCTCAGGCTGCATGCTAAAGGACTCGTATTTGTGTACGAGCATTGAGATTTTCGTTTCCTTGACTTCGTCATTACCTTCGTGCAGCATATGAAGTCTTTCCCAAATCTCTTGTGCAGTATCACATGACACAATTTTGTCATATTCTACCTTGGGTAAAGCACAGAGGAGAATATACTTGGCTTTGAAGTTGAGTTGTATCTTCTCCTTCATCTCTTGAGTCCATTCGTCCTTAGGGACTCGTCTTGTATAGGTTCTGAGTGCTGGAGGTGCCACTCCTGGCTCAGCGTCTGTTGCAACTACAGCCTCCTCTGTAATTGTCTGCAGAGGCTGATAGTCTCCATTCTCGATCCTATCCCATAAGTCCAGACTGGTGTGCTTGATGAATAGCGTCATCCTGTCACGCCAGTAGTCGAAGCTGTCTCCGAGAAACATCGGAGGTCTGTTTATTGAAGCCCCATCTGATATGAATGCAGCTGGTGAATTCATATTTCCCTTCGTGGATCTTTTCCTTGACACTGCGAAGTGCTCAACCCCTTAAGGACCGAGCTCTGATGCCAATTGAAAGTGTATGTGTGCACGAGAAGGGGGGGTTGAATCGTGCAAGTTTTAAAAATTACTTCTTAAAACTTTTACTTAGAAAGTTGTTTTTACTCAGAAGGTAGATTTAAGAGTTTGCAGCGGAAATTGCTTTCTGAGAAGATTAAGTTTCTGAGAACTTAGTCTTTCTGAGAAAGTTCCTTTCTGAGCAGTTTTAAGAAAATGACTTTAAGTTAGAGTTTCTTAAACGCTTTCTGATTTTAATCAATAAAGTTTTCACGAGACCTCTTAATTAAAATCGTGGTAGAGTTTTTCTCAAAGATTTATGCAAGTAAAGAGTAAGGGAGAAAAGCTTAACACAAAGAATTTATACTGGTTCGGTTATAACCAACCTACTCCAGTCCTCAACCTTCAGTTGAGAGTTCTTGGATATTCTTCTTAAAGTGCCTTCCCAGACAACAATGCCTTTACCAAGTAAAGGACTTCCACCACTTCACAACCCGAAGTGGATTTCCCTCCAACACTAGAGGACTTCCTTGCCTGACTTCCTTGCCTTAATCACTTAAGGACTTCCTTGCCTCCCAACCGAGGACTTCCTTGCCTTAATCACTTAAGGACTTTGAACTTTGCCTCAAACACCAAAGGACTTAAAACTGCCTTCACACAAAGAAGGACTTAGCGTTTTTCGAAAGTTGGTTTTGATCGAAAACAACTACCAAGACTAAGTTACAAACCTAGTTTTACACTTAGTAGACTTCTAGAAATAACTTACACAAGTAAGGATTTACACCAATAATGAACTAGAAGATTTTAGCAAAGTTCGAAAAACAATTTGAAAAATTGTCTTTCTGAGAAAACTTCAAGTTTGAAATATGATTTCAAGTTGACAGAGTTTTTGCTCAGTTTGTTTAAGAATTTTTTGCGCTAAAGTTTCGTCAATTTACTCTGTAATTTGATCTCATATTTATAGGCTTAATGAGCCACGAATTTGAAGTTTCTCTTTGCTGATGTGGCTGTGTCCTTTTCGGAACGGCTCCCTGCTACAGTCAGCGCGAAATGAGGAACTTTTCAGAGCTGCACAGTGCGCGTGTTCCCACTTCCTTAGCTTGTTGTAGCGAGCTTTCTGAGACTGCTTGCGATCCTTGAGTCCAGACACTTGGTTGCTTCTGAGTCCAACTTTCTGAGAGTTGTACGGACTTCTGAGGCGAACCTTCTGAGGGAAGACCCTTCTGAGAACTACTAGTCGCAAGGTCTTCTGAGACCCTTCTGAGGCGACAGTGTTCTTTCCTCAGAAACATGTTTTCACCTTCTGCGCTTCTGAGACATCCTTTCTGATATCTTTGGCGCTATGATTTTATCAATTGATCTCGAGGCTACTTGATGTTTTGTCTTGGTCTTTACTCATGGTATTGCAATAATTTAATGCTTTCTGAGACACTTAGCGCACATATTAGCAAAACCTTAAGTAAAATTTTTATACTTATGACTTACCTTGTTATCATTAAAACTTTCATAACTCTAAGAGAATTATGCCTAATTCTCTCAGAAGGGTTATGGAGCTTACACATTCTAGGTCTAAGCACATAGATATAAAACACCATTTCATAAGAGACCATGTGCAAAAAGGTGATATTGAGTTAAAGTTTGTAAATACGGAAGACCAAGTGTTAGATATATTTACAAACCCTTTAGCTGAAGATTGCTTCAACATGTTGAAGGATATGCTTAGCTTAAAACCTTTTGAAAAATTTTAAGGTTATGAGAAATTTAAAATTTTCAAGAAGTTAGCTATACCTCCCCTAATGGTAGTAATAGGTGTACTAGACTACTAGGTTGAGTACATGAGCTATGAGAAGCAAGGAAAGCAAAACTTTTAAGGTGAAGCTCATAGAGGAGAAAAGTAGTGCATGGTGCTAGAAGTAAGGAGGAAGGGTCTCTTTGCAATTAAAAAGTCAACTAAGTTTTAGAGGGTCAACCATTGCTTATTAGTTGATCAACTTAAAATTCTAGTGGACCCCACTCAATAATTTGTGCCCCATATATATTATTTAACAAAAATAATTTTTATTTTTGTTATTTAATTTTGCAAGATTGCAAATTTAATATTAATTTAATTATTATTTGTCTTGCAATAATATAAGATATGAGAGCACCTTGGGAAATCTCATTAAATGCTAAAATATCCTCATGGAGTCTTCCCATTGGTTGTGACACTCTCATGGAGCCTTCCCATTGGTTGTGACACTCTAATTGCATTTATCCTTCATTAAATGCTCAACCAATCACACACCAATCCTTGTTTTCTCAAATCTCTTAAAATTATTTTTTTCTTTCTTCTCACCCTCACATTAATTTCCGCCCCCTCTCTTCTCTAGCTAGCCTCCACTCATATTTTCACATAGCCTATGCTCATACTTTTCACCTAGCCTCACTCATATTTCCACCTAGCCTCTTCTCATATTTTTTTCACCTAGCCTCCACTCATATTTTCCACCTAGTCTCTTCTCATATTTTTTTCACCTAGCCTCCACTCATATTTTCCACCTAGCCTCTTCTCATATTTTCCACCTAGCCTCTTCTCATATTTTTTCACCTAGCCTCTTCTCATATTTTTTTTCACTTAGCCTCCACTCATATTTTCCACTTAGCCTCTTCTCATATTTTTCACCTAGCCTCCACTCATATTTTCCACCTAGCCTCTCTCATATTTTTCACATAGCCTCCATTCATATTCTCTACCTAGTCTTCTCTCATATTTTTCACATAGCCTATGCTTCTAATTTTCACATAGCCTCCTCACCACCTAGCCTCCACTCTTTTTTCTTTTCACCTAGCCTCCACTATTATTTTTCACCTAGCCTCTCATCACCTCACCTCATCTCTATCACCTCCAACCTTTATAAAGCTTCCACCTTTTCTCATAAAGCTCACACTTTTACACTCAAAGCTCTAGCCTTTATACATAAAGCCTTCACCTTTACCATTTTTCTCACCTTCACCTTCATAAAACTCCAATCTTTACATCTAAAGTCTTCACCTTTACACACAAAGTCATCACCTTTACCTCTCTTTAGCCTTCACCTTCATAAAGCTCTAACCTTTACACCTAAAGCCTTCACCTTTACACATAAAGTCTTCACCTCTACCTTCCTATAGCTCTCACCTCATAAAGCTCTAACCTTTACACCTCACCTCACCTCTTACGACCTCCCTCTCTCTAACCCTCTCACCCCTCACAACCTCTACCCTCAACCTCCTTACCTAAGCCTCATACCACTCATCTAAACCCTCATCATCACATCAATCTCGTGCATACCCTCACCCCTACCATAAAACATCACCAAACTCTCACAACTCACCTCCTAACCCTCTCAAACTTCACCACTCATCACCTATACACATAACCTTCATCTTAACCTCTCAAACTCGACCTTTAACCCTTCAAGTACCATCAAACCATGGCCTTTTCTTGCCCTAACCTTTTTTCTTGTAAGCTTCAAACCAAATCCTTGTGTCATAACTACGGGTTCAAAAGGCATAACTAGAGGCAAAGACAAAGGAGTGATCTTGAAACTTTTGGTGAATACATGAAAATTCACAAAGGTTGAAACTTTTTGGTGAATCATGTGAAAAAGTTCACAAAGGTTGAAACTTTTTGTTCAAACCTTACCCAGGAATCAAAATGTTGAAACAATTTTGTTCAATCAAGAAGGTTGCACATGTCTAGGGGGAGATTGATCAAGGTGAGAACCTTGAAGATACTAACAACATGGAGGAAAATGAAGTTGAGGGGGAGCATGCTACTCATGAAGAACCACCACCTCAAAGGAAATAAATTTTTTTTTATCCCTTTAGAGGAAATTTGGCCATCATCACCTCCACTACCTTATTAAGACTTGGTTGCTTCATTTCACAACTTGGAAGTTCAAGGTTTGGGTTACTACCGGAAAAGATCAAGTTCATCCAGTGCAAGCCCCAACACCAACACTCTTAGTGAAAATTCGGAATCTACTCTTCCTAGCACTTCAAGCAATAGGCGCTACATTTGAAGACCACCTTTGGGGATTTTTTATGAAAACAAAGGGGAGGAAAAGTAGAAGAAAAGCACAAGAAGTAGTAGCTTCTAAGTAGCCTTTAGTATGATCTTAGTAGTATAGATGCATACACCTAGGGGAGCAAGTAGCTTATTTTATCTTAATTATTTCTCTTTATGCATAACCTTAAGCATTTCTTTGTATTTTGCTATTGCATAAGTTAAATTACAAAAGTTAAATTCTACTATTTGTTTATCTCTCAATATTATGATTATGCTACTATGAGAAATAATTCCTAAGTCGCCCAAGACTTAAGAATAATTTTTCATAATAAGATCAAACAAAACTCTTACTCTACTTAAGATTGTTATCATCAAAAAGGGGGAGATTGTTAGCTGCAAGAACCCTACATTGTCATAAGATGTTTGAATGATAAAAATCTTTAAGTGTTGGATAAGAATTTTGCTTGTGAATACTAATGGTTTCATCAAGTGTTTCAGGAGGTTAACCTATGAGGTATTAAAAATATTAAGAAAACACTTGAAGCAAAAGAGCACCCAAGAGGCGCATAGCATAGCCTCAAACAAGCTAGAGGCGCATAGCACAAGCTAAAGCTAGAGGCTCATAGCATAAGCTAAAGCTAGAGGCTCATAGCATAAGCTCAAAGCATCAAGGGAAGCTTCTTGCACCACAAGCAAGCTATAGATGGAGCATAGCATAAGCTCAAGACACCAAGGGAAGCTTCTTGCAACATAAGCTACCTCTAAGTGGAGCAAAATACAAGCTCAACACATCTAGGAAGCTCAAGCAAGCTCAAGCTAGTAAGCAAAGCTACCTAGCAACCAAAGCTAATCACCTAGGCTTGGTGATAGTAGAACAAGCTAAGCACACCAAGGGAGCTCAAGCAAGATTAAGCTCAAGCAAGCTCAAGTAAGCATAGGCGCATAGAAGCATGAGCTCAAGCATTAAAGACAAGTTCAAAGTTTCCTTATTTGGAAGTGGACTTTG